>CAUYSK010008847.1:0-116469 GCA_963575035.1 Avahi laniger
ACACACACACGTACACGTATGTATATAGTATAAACATATATGTATATATAATCTAGTATATATGCACATGCACACATAATTTCAATGACCTGTATTCATACTGGCTTAAGAAATTCTTATGTGAGCATTTATATACACCCAAAACATTATTTAATATTTTTATACTTCTAGAGAGAGGACTTCATACCTTCAGAGGGTTTTTATATCCTACTCTCCATTGAATCTGTATCTCAGCTCCCCGATTTGGGTTGTGCAGAGACCATTATCTCTATTTTATAAATGAAGTAGCAGTGTTTTAGGGAAGTAAAGTGATTTGCCAAAAGACTCAGAGCCAACAAAGCTGCAGGTGCAATTCAGATCTCCTGGAATGCTAACTTCATTCTTTGATTTTATATCCTTTGAGTCAAAGCTCTAATAGGAGCTGACTCTGTTTTATTGCAGATGCTTCCATTCCTTTCTCTGACAGCGTGTGGCTATGTGTGCCTGTCACACACACACCCACAGTGAGCGCTATGCAGCTGTGAGGCAACCGGGTGCTTTCAGACCAGCGCGCAGCAATGGCGCCTGCGCCTCACCTGGGTCCTTGTTAAGACTCCAGTAGGTGTGGGGTGCAGTAAGACTGCATTTCTGACAAGTTCCAGAGGATGCTGGTGCTGCTGGCCCATTACCCACACTAAATAACGATGATTTGGATAGAATGAAGGTGACAGGAAAACATGTGCAAAGAGGAAAAGAATTGTGTTCCTCTTTTATTTTGTTCTTACGCGGTTTGTGGTTAACACAAGAAATAGACACTGAAGTAATTTGGGCCCACCTCAATCTAGACCTTTGACTCCACAATATTTACATTTCCCTGTCCCACCTGCCATACAGCACATGTATTCACAATGCTTGATTTTTTCTCACTTGATGGTATTATACACAATCTTCTTGTGTACCACTATAGATTCTTTTGAGTTAATAAGCACCATTCTTTTTAAAAATTATTTTTTATTTTTAATTGTGGTAATTTAGAATTTTTATCATCCAACTGTTTTTAAGTGTGCAGTTCACTAGTGTTAAGCATATTTTCACTTTTTGTGCAACCAATCTCCAGAGCTTCCTCATCTTGCAAAACTGAAACTCCCTACCCATTAAACAACAACTCCCCGTTTCCTCTCTCTTCAGCCCCTGGAAACCACCATTCTAAACATCCTCAATTATCTCAAAGAAATACAATTATTTAAAAGACATGTCCTACTTGCCATTCACATATTTTTGGGACAAAGTGAAGAAATGATTTGGAGTCAGAAGTGATGCCAAACAGAACTCTACCACATCCCAGTTTTGTGTTCCAGGCTAAGTCTCCTAAACCTTGTTCTGCATTTGCACAATAGTGTCATCTCTTCCCTATTTACCTCATAGGGCTGTTATGAAGATCAAATTATATAATAAATGGGTCTGAATCCTTTGCAAATATAAAATGCTATACAAATCTAAATTTTTGTAGTGCTTAGCGCCCAGAGCATTCTCTCAGAGAAAAGGATTATTAACAGGGATAGTGGAAATAGGCCAGCTGAGATGAGCAGCCTTGGAAGGAATGGCATGGCCTAGTGAGGGGCAGGGTGCAGGATATGTCTGTGGGTGTGGGGGCTAAACCATGACACCTCTCTGTATATATACCTGCATTGGAAACCAGTTTTAAAGAAAGAGTCAGAAGTGAGAGCCAGACATATGGATATGGATATAATAATTTTATCTTTGCTACTTATAAAGCACTTTGGAGAATGTTTCTTAGATCTGTGAGCAGGAAGGCTTATTAATATTTCATCTGTAGCTTAAATGTACTTACTGTCTTGGTCATGGCAAAGCTAGAAAATTCCAGGCTTTCCCTGTAAGGACAGTTTCCTTGTACCTCATTTCAGAGAACAGAGCTGAACACCAATGCAGACACCAAAGTGAGGACTAAAAGGGGACTGAAACTCATGCCAGTTTTTTCTCCCAAACTGCGAGGGTAGCGTTACTGAGGGATGGTGAGAAGGGTCTGCAATGTTAGGCCTCCCTAAGGAGTTCCTGCCTGTGAAAACACGAAGTCAGGTAAAACTCGTTTACACCACTCACCACGCCACCACCACCTCCGCCCATCACCACTGCCAGTACCTGCCACCATCACACACACACACACACACGCACACACATACACACGCACACATACACACGCACACACACACGCACACACATGCACATGCACACGCACACATACACACGCACACACATACACACACGCACACATACACACGCACACACATACACACACGCACACACACACGCACACACATACACACGCACACATACACACGCACACACACACGCACACACATGCACATGCACACACACACATACACACGCACACACATACACACACTCACACACGCACACACACACGCACACACATGCACATGCACACGCACACATACACACGCACACACATACACACACGCACACACGCGCACACACACGCACACGCACACGCACACACACACATACGCACACACACGCACGCACACACACACATACACACGCACACATACACACGCACACGCACACACGCACACACATACACACGCACATGCACACATACACACGCGCACACACACACACACACTCCAACCACCTCCCAGACACTAAGAGCTGGGAGAACAAGGGCTATGGAAAACATATCCCTAGTGCTGACTATTGCTCAAAAGCGAGAGAGGTAGCTATTTTCTTTCTTATCCCTTTATCCAAATATTTTCCTAATTTCATGACCTGGAATTCAGTCAAAACAGCCAATCTATAGTTTAGATATAATATGCCTTAGGTATGTGCTTATTTATGAGCTGGAGTGAAAAATTAAAAACCCATTCTAAAGCTGTTTCTATCGAAACAAACGATTTATAAGCTTGTGGATTGTTTGAGGAACATGACATACAAAAAAAAAAGTAAAAAAAATCTTGTGGAAAATAGCAGCGGCCTATTGATAAACCATGGACTACAAGATTTGATCAATTTTATACATAGTTCTAGATTATCACAACGGAAAAATGAAATGGCTCCCTTGCTCTCAAAAGAATATATGTCTTCCTTAACACACTGATGATATTTTTGTTAAGATAAAAAATTATTTGGCCGGTGGAACAGCTCAACAGTGTTCTGGGTGGGTAGGGAAACCACTGAAGAGATGATATATAGTTATTCTATCCTCAGATCCAGAATTGAATATATTATTAATATTGTTAGCTATCTGAGGTTATTCAGTCTTGATCTCATTTCATGTTTATTTTGTCCAGTTTTATTATGTAAAATTTCCAAAATTAAAAAAGAGGGACAGGATAACTCAAGTATGGGTCCCTGATTAATTCCCTGACTGCACAAAATAGTCTCTATGTGTTTTGAACTCAGTAAAATACTAGGTTTTTAAATCACTGTGAACCCAATATACATTTTGGCAGAATTTATTCTGCAGCCTCCAATTTGAATTCTGAATAATTTCTTCCAGTAGTAGCCTCTCCGTATGTGTTCACTTTGAACTTCCCTATAGATCAAGAAGTGATATTGTTTTTTTCCAAAAACAATTAGTAACAGCTGCTTTGTAGACACTGCTCTAAACCAGTGAGAACCACAATCTCCCTCTGAGTAAAACTGTAAAGAAAAATTTAGTTTTGATTCAATCAGCCACATAAGCCAGAAAGCATTGAAAACTTGCTCCTTCAGAAATATAAACCAATTTCATATTGTTTAATTGGTCTATGTCAGCATCATTTATAGGTCCTTTTAAGCAAAAATGAGAAGGCCTGGCCAATTTGCATTTAAATGGAGTAGCTAAAATCTCTTCCTAACTCATCCCCAATTTAAGCATAAATGGATCACCAGATGATATTGTTCTGTTTTTGGACAAAACATTACATTGACTGGGCACACTGCTATATTCTCTCTAAAGAGGAAAAATAAGTTGAAAAGCAAATCCAATTGACTTATATTGCTATTCAGTTAAATCATATTCAACTTCAACTCTCAAACTTATCACAAACCATTCATACTACTCAGAAACAAAGGAGAAAACATGCACAGTGTATAACAGTCTTTCAGGCTAGGACTAAATTAGAAAATGCTGACATCATAGTTGTGTAACATTTACTTGTATGATAATAAAATATTTCTATGGAAATAAATATAAACCTTGCTAAATCCCTATTAAAAACAGGATCTGTAAAATGATATTTTCCATTTATTATTAAAATGACTTTTAGACACCAGAAGCAAAACCAGAACTCTACTCTTTAAGCAAAACATTCTTAGCCTGTATTGAAATTACCGATTTTAAAAATCTGATCATTCACATTTTTACTGTAATTCCTGTTCATAAAATCATATTCATGACCTGCTAAAAAAAAAGTCTTTTTTGACAGATTTCTGGAATGTACAATATGAAAGCAGTTCAAGCCATGGCCTTCGATGGTTGTTACCATGACAGTGACATGGACCAGACTTCCTTTTCTCTGCACTCAGAAGACTCCGTGAGAGGAAAATGTATAGGCAGCCCCGGCACAGATTCATCTCAGATAAAGAGAAGAAGATCTCTAGGAGGACATGTTGGTAGAATCATTCTGGAAAACAACCATGTCATTGACACCTATTCTAGGATTTTGTTTCCCATTGTGTATATTATATTTAATTTGTTTTATTGGGGGATATATGTATGAAGAGGAATTTTTAATGCACAAAGCTTATATTAAAATCAGATGATGTTTTGAAAAAACAACTCTTCAATGTGAGTTGGACAGTATCAGACTGAACTTGGAAAGAGCCAGTTGAGTCTCTTGGCCTAAAGAAAACGTGAAAGCTGAATGATTTACATCTAGGAAAGAGTTTAAGGTCCTAGGAGAATTTGACTCCACAAATAAGAGTCACAGGCGTGTGTATCATGGGGAAAAATTTTTCCGTAGAGAAGGGCTTTGTAACTACTTCATCTGGAACCTCCTTCTATCTTAATGAAAATATTCTTTATTTAACTGGAGAATAAAGCTGTGCTATAACAATAATTCAAGAATGTTTTGTTTCATAGTGCCAGCTCGGTGTCAGAGCTAGCGGAGCTGAATCCCAGGGAAGAACATCCGCACGGAGGGGCACCACCCCCCCACACAGCTGCATCCCATGAAAAGCCTCTTTCTCCATTTCTAATTAAGTCTTTTGTCTTTTTAAGTATTGTTTCGTATGTTATTGAGTTGGGGGGGGATCTAAATTTCACTCAATGTTCCCTTCCTCACGTTAAATGAATAAATCAATCATCAATAATAATATCTTGCATTTTGTAGAGGAGGTATAGCTTCTTGGAGGTACTTTATTAATTACTTTGTTCAACAAATGTTTATTGACCACCTACATATGCCAGGCACTTTATTAAGTATTATGTACTGAAAAATAAATACGAGATAGTATTCGTGCCATGTCTGAGAGCAGAGCCTAGCAGGAGCAATGAACTGGTAGCTATAATAAATGTAACCAATGTTAAAATAGGGGCACATACACTGTGCTGGGTAAGTTCTGAAAGGGGGATACCAAGAGAAGGAAAAGAGTAGCCATGAAGGGATGTGGACTCTCAATTTATAAACAATTGGGGATGCTTCCAGATAGTGTATCAAGTAAAAAAAAATTGAATGAAATTTATATATCCCATAATAATCCTTAGTAACTTTGTTTGAACCAAGTAAATCAGGTCAAGTGGGTATTAATTGTTTGTGCAATAGAAAAACCTCCGATGATTAGCCTTCTTTTTGCAGATCAGCAGTATGCAGGCTTTTGTGTTGAGTATTTTGTGAAAACAATTCAATTTAGAGAAAAGCCCTTGGCAGGAAATATAAAATATTCCCATTCCTATTTTGATTGCTGGAATTAAGAGAAATAAATTAAATAGTGTATTACTTTCAGTGTATTTCATTTTATTTCACCATAAAGTAAACCAAAATGATTTGAATTATTTTATGACAAGTGAAGAGATAAATAACTTCCTGCTTGTTTACCAGTAACATTGGTTTTGCTTCTCTGTTGTGAATCACAGAAGGTTCTAGAAAAGTATCTTCCTTCTGGGTACAATAGATTAAAAGGAAAATGCTTTCTTTTTATTACGCCTTCCCTCATGGGCAGGATAATTCTGAGATACTTCATTCTATTTTCTTAATATAACCATTCCAATTCTTTCAAAACTTCCCAAGGATTATATTTTTCTAGGATACTCTCCAAAACTGAGTTAAAGAACTTATTTAAACCCTTCTCCATTTCACTGTAGATAGACCATAAAAAAACTTTTAAAACTATTATTTTATGGTTTTTAAGCTTGATTTTATAGGTAGCATTTTGGTAAGATTATATTTTCAAACACAGCCCAAATTAGTATTCTAGATGGTTGAGAATTTGTAGCTATTTTTTAACAGAGTACTACAGTTGTATTACATTTTGGATTTTGACAAATTCTGTATACAGTTGATGTAACAAAAAAAGGGGGAACGAATCTACAAATGGACAGAACAACTCTACACTGTTCCCTTCTTCCAATTCTCAAGTTATTCAGACATTGCTGTTTTTTATATACTTTGAACTACAGTATTCAAGATGTCTAATGCTTCCCCTGGGCATATTCATTTCACTATTTTAAATCAAATGCATCACTGAATATATTTGGCAGTCTAGGCTGGAAGAATGAGTCTCTATCACACTACACATACACTTAGCATTCCTCTTGAGGAGCATTAATGCACAATTGTTGGCCAACCAAACGTAACTTTTGTTAATGTCTTGAAATATAGGCATTGCATTCTTCAGTAATAAATGCCTGACACTGAGAAATAAAATACGTTTACTGCTCATGGGAATTGTTAGAGCATTCAGAATGAACTCCTAGGATTTTAACAAGTTTTCTTCTCAAATTGGGGGCTTGGGAAGACTCTGAAGACAGGGCTGTTCCTACTAGCTTCATTTCTACTAGGAAGCAACAAGATTTCTGGTTTGGTTCTTATTATATTTCAAGAAGAATGAAACCACAGTTTACCTGAAAAATACATGAGTGACAGTCAGCATACAATAGTCACCTCATTTTGATTTTCACTTCATTTACTTATCACAATCCTGAACAGACTGTGCATGATTGTTCACTGAGGAATAAAGCCTGGATAAAATGTGAGGATTTCAGAAAATAAGCTGCTTTCTAAGATTAAGAAAAAGCCAGCTAGCTCTGTAAACTGCCTAAATATAGAAAAGGGCTATTTTACAGGGATTGCCCTGGAAAACCTATGAAAAGGGATATTTTAACCCAGTTTTATCATTTTTGTTCTGATTAGAAAATAGTTTCATTATAAAAATTAAAAATACTAATTGGCAAAAAATAAAAATAAAAATCACCCAATCAGAATTAAACAGTTAACATTTTAATGTATATTCTTAGAGGTTTTCTATGCATGAATTATATTTTTCTAATGGAACCACTGTGTATTTACTTTCATTCATTAATTTAAGCACTTATATTGTACAAACACGGTGCTGTCTGCTGGGGATACAGTAACCAAAGACGGACATGGCCCCTGCCTTTATTGGACTTACTGTCCACTGGGAAAGTGTCTAAATTATGTCATTTGTAGCCAGATTTTCTTCTCTGGATTATAAACAACTTTTGATGCTTTTTTCTTGCAAACTAATTTTTATATGCTGCAGAGCAGTCCACTGAATGGGTGCACCATAGTTTCATTAACCCATCTCCACCGGTGGGACATCAGTGTTATTTCCTATTGTGTGCTATTATGATAAAATGGTTCTCAATTAGTAACATAAAGAATATTTAGAAGAAAAATTATTTTAGGAACAAATGAAATTTCTAGCCATATTCAAATGTCAGCACTTACTTCTTTCAGAATCCTTGTTTGTCACTAGAACCTGCCATGTCAGATTCACTCACCTTTCTGCCCAGAAACTGTGGGGTTACTGTAGACTCTAGATTACTGTAATTGAAGAAACTTTTTTATTTTTAGTTAATTTGTCCCCCTGAAGCAGAGCCTTCTTATGTGTACCTGCTGGCATTCCCTTGTTATAACGGAAGTTTGGGTAGTGTATAAAACACTTATATTAAAAAAGTCCTATTCATTGAAAACTGGCTTCCTTCCATAACCGTTATTGCCACCGCAAGCCTTTGCCATGTTTCTAAGTAGGAGAGTAACTGGGATTATAAATATTTGCATATGAGTTGCTACAAAATCATAATTTGTGACCCTATTATCTTAAACTTTGCAAGTCTTCATGGGGTAAGGTCTATTATTTCTTATTGTGCCATTCATAAGCCTGTTCAAATCTCTCTGTCTCTCCCCCAGCACACACACACATCTCTCTCTATATGATTTTTTTTAAACATGGAGATGAATGAGTAAAGCAATTATACCTAGTTCCATAATCATTCTTAAGGTCAAAAGTCCAATGCAATCAAACAACACCCACAAAGAAGCAAGAAAAAGAGATAGTAAGAAAATTGCTATTTCAACTATAATTCCGTACCTGGTGCTGCTGTTATTTCCTGGCAAGGCCTTAGGCAAAGCAATGTTACATTCCAACTGTCTCATTTTTGGAATGGAGCCAACCTACTCTTTCCCTGTAAACAATGCTTTAAAACACTATCATCCTATAATGTCCTGCTTAATTTCAAAGTCATTTCACTTTCCAACTGCAATTTGATCCTCCTCCAGATTTTTTTCTATTTTAAAGGAACTGTAAAGATAAAATGCACTGGTCATTTAAGGAGATGATTTTATTCAGACTATTACAATAGGAAGAATGTTAATTAATGAGGAACATCTCAAAGAAAAGAAAGGAGGCCAAGAGCTTCAAAGAGGCAGGTGTCCAGGTAAGTCATTTTCACTGAAGAACAATAGAGTAGGTCTTATCTTGGAATCTATGAGAGCAGGACGGTCTTTTCAGAATACAAAATGTTAGAGAGATTTCCAGACCTTTGCTACTTTCCAGGAATACATGGACTCATGGAGTTCAACACTGTCAAAATAACATCGTCAGTTTTTCTTCCATCTCAACCCCCTGCGGAATTATAATTTTTTTTTTTGGTCAGTGATGGGCCAAGTATAGAGAGATTTCACAAAGTCACTGAGAAAAATTATAATAGTTTGCTTTTCAATCGATTTCAATAGATTGAAACACTAAACTACCTTTTATTATCAGGTCAAAGGATGTGATACTACTTTTAATCCTAGAATCAATACAATTCATTCTAAAAACTTATTTTCTGCAAGAGTGTTTCTTTTTATTTTATTTAAAAATATTGAAAGGGTACAAATGTTTTTGTTATGTGGATACCTTGTATAATGTTTAAGTCAGGGCTTTTGGTGTGTCTGTCATCAGAATAGTGAATAGTGTTTATAGTACCCAATAGGTAAGTTTCTCTCCCACACCTCTCCCTTCTTGGTTTCCAATGTCAGTTATATCTTTTTGTGCCTGTGTATATCCATGGCTTGGCTCCCACTTATTAGTGAGAACATATGGAGTTTGGTTTTCTATTCCTCAGGTATTTCACTTAGGATAATGCTAATGCTCTCCAGTTCCATCCAAGTTGCTGCAAATAACATTGTATCATTCCTTTTTATGGCTGAGTAGTACTCCATGATATATATATATATATATATGTATGTATACACACACACACACACACATATATCACATTTTTTTAATCCACTTATGTATTGATGGGCACTTAGATTGATTTCACATCTTTGCAATTGGTAATTGTGCTATGATAAACATTCAAGTACAAGTGTTTTTTTTTATAAAACTACTTTATTTTCTTTGGGTAAATACCCAGCAGCAGGATTGCTGGATGGAATGGTAGGTCTACATTTATTTCTTTGAGGAACCTCGATATTGTTTCCCATAGAGGTGGTACTAATTTGCAGTCCCACCAACAGTGTATGAATGTTCCTATCTTTCTGTATCCACACCAGCATCAATTTTTTTTGACTTTTTAATAATGGGAATTCTGATAGAGGTAAGGAGGTATCTCATTGTAGTTTTAATTTGTATTTCCCTGATGATTAGTGATGCTGAGCATTTGATTCATGTTTGTAGGCCATTTCTCTATCTTTTTAAAAACTTTCGTTCATGTCTTTTGCCCACTTTTTGATGTGGTTGTTTGTTTTTTCTTGCTGATTTGAGTTCTTCGTAGATTCTGGATATTAGTCCTTTGTTAGATGTATAATTTGTAAATATTTTATTCCATTCTGTAGTTTGTCTATTCATTCTCTTGATTATCTCATTTGCTGTGCAGAAGCTTTTTAATTGAATTAAGTCATATTTATTTACTGTTGTTATTTCTATATTTCCCTTTGGGGTCTTAATCATAAATTCTTTGCCTAGGCCAATATCTAGAAGAGTTTTTCCTATGTGTTCTTCCAGAATGTTAGTATTGATATGTGGGGTGCTGTTGTGTTCATCACATTAGATGATACCTTGTTGTTTTGTTTTCCCTCTTGTGCTATTGTTTTATAAGAGCTGTGAGCTATAACTCCTGAGTGGTTTTACACTTGTGGGTATCTACTGTGCTGTTGCATACATATAATGCACTTTTAAGCATTTCCTGTAGGACAGGTCTAGTAGTGACAAATTCCCTTAATATTTGCTTGTCTGGAAAAGTCTTTATTTCTCGATTGTTTTTGAAACTTAGTTTTTCAGAATTCAATATTGGCGGGCAGTTATTCTGGTTAAGAACACTAAAAATGGGGCCCCAATCTCTTCTGGCTTATAAAGTCTCTGCTGAGAAGTCTGCTGTTAGCCTGATGGGTTTTCCTTTGTAGGTTAGTCGTTGCTTTCACCCTGCAGCTTGCAGAATTTTCTCCTTCATTTTGACTTTGGCCAGGTTGATGAGTATGTGTGTCGAGGATCTCCTATTTGCTGTGAATCTTCCTGGTGTTCAATGTCCATCTTGTATACAGATATCTGAATCTCTCGTGATACCAGGGAAGTTCTCTGCAATAATTCCCTCAAATATAATAGGTTTTTTATGCTTTTTGCTTTTTATTCTTCTCCCTCTATACCAATAATTTGTATATTGGCTTGTTTCACATAGTCCCATATTTCTCTGAGTGTTTATCCTTCTTTATTCTTTTTCCTACAGCTTTGACTGACTGGGTTAATTCAAAAGCCTTGTCTTCAAGCTCTGAGATTCTTTCTTCTGCTTGGTCTAGTCTGTTGTTGAAACTTTCTGCTGTATTTTGAAGTTTTCTAAGT
The DNA here is from genome assembly GCA_963575035.1 of Avahi laniger. Taxonomy (NCBI): domain Eukaryota; kingdom Metazoa; phylum Chordata; class Mammalia; order Primates; family Indriidae; genus Avahi; species Avahi laniger. The sequence goes on from CAUYSK010008847.1 coordinate 11,287, forward strand.
GATTCTTTCATTTCTTTATGTCCTGTCTTATGTTATCTGTTAATATATCTTTATTGAGTTTTTCATATTTTTCATTCATGTCCTGAAATATTTTTTTTTGTTTCTTAGTTTTTGGTTTTCAACTTTCTCTTCCATTCCATTCATCTTGTTTGCCATACATATTCTGAATTCCATTTCTGACATTTTGACAATTTCTTTCTCATTCATTGATATCTGTTGCTGTGGATCTATTGTGATCCTTTGGGGCTGTTGAACTGCTTTTTTTTTTTTTTATGTTGCCAGAATTCTTTTGCCAGTCTCTTCTCATCTGAAACCTCTTCTCTCAGCCTAGGGTTGATAGGTTTGCAGTGCATCTGTTCTCTTTTGCTGGGATTCTCCTACTTAGTGAGAAGGAGGAGAAATCCTTGGATAGGGCTTTTGTGTCCTACTCTAGACCCAGCAAGAGAGGAGTGGATGCTGATAGCATGTAATACAGCTGTTATTCTGTGTCATCCCATTCCCCTGTGGTTGTAACAGTCTAAGCTGCTGCCGCGGGATATTCATTTGGGTTGTTGGCTAGATCCCCAGGCCACTGTTGAAAACTTGTGCAGTGGCCTGGACAAGTCCCTTCCCACAGAGGCAGGTGATGTGAACTTGGCTGGTGCTTGGGTGGGTTGTAGGACCTTACAGGGTGTCTGGACACATCACAAGGCTGCAGCTGGCAGCAGAGCATGTTGCAGGACCTTGGCAGATTCCTGGGCACGTCATGAGGCTGCAACTGACAGTAGGGTGGGACCTTGACAGGTGCCTGCGTGCATTATGGGATCTTGGCCACCGCTGTTTGCAGGACCCTTGGTGGGCACCTGTGCAGGTTGTGGGCCCTGGGCAGGTGCCTGGGCAGGTCATGGGACCTTGGCCAGCTCCTAGGTGGGTTGCAGGACATTGTTGGGTGCCTGGACATGTTACAGGATTGCAGCTAGCAACACAGTGGGTTGCAGGACCTCAGTGGGCACCTGTGTGGGCCTTGGAACCTTGGTGGGTGCCTGTGCAGGGCGCGGGACCTTGGCAGGCACCTGGACAGGTCAGAGGTCTTGGCTGGTGTATGGGCAGGTGGCAGGATCACAGCCAGCAGTGGGCTGGCTCCTTTGGCTGAAGCAGCTGGGTCACCCATGGCTAACTGGGCTGGGGTGACATGTGGTGGTGCCCTGCCAGGGAGCCACAGCAGCTGGAGCTCTCCCTCACCCAGGTTTGACTATGGCAGCTGCCACAGTGCTACTCAGGTGGCAGTGGTGGTGCTTCTGAGATAGCAAAATGGCAGGGGCTGATGCTGAGGGCTGGTGGGTGCCTGCTCAGTTCAGATCCCCAGAAGGTGGCTGGTGGGGGAGTTGGGGAGTGCATGGCATCCTGTCACAGCGTATGTGAGAGCGCCTGCCCTCCCCACTCCCTCTCTGACTTGGAAGTGTAATGGGGAGGTGGCTGCAGTGGAGCCTACCCCTCTGCAGACCAGGTGCTCTGGGGATGAGAGTGCAGATTGGTGTTCATTGCAATGACCTGGGACCAGAAGTTGGCAGGACACCACTGTGCCTGCTCTCCAGTACAATGTTGCTGTAGTCACCAAGCAGCTCCCTGATCAGTTCAGCGGCCTGCTGTGGTGGGGGACCCCCTCCCAGCTTAGATCTCAGTGTCTGCTGGGGGAGTGTGAAGCCCCAAGGCTCTTTCTCCTAATCCTTACCCATGTATGGACACTTCTCCCAGGTATCTTCCGATCTTGCTGAGCAGGTAACCTCACCTCTCTCTTTGCGTGTCTCCAGTTGGTTCTCTGATTCATAACGCTCTCTCCTCCAAGATGGTCCATCCAAGGTGAACCTCTGTCCTCAACCTTTGATCTTTCCTTGCCAGTGGCAAGTGCAGGCTGCTTCTAGTCTACCTTCTTGGCCCCTCCTCCACTATGAGAGTGTTTCAAAGGCTTTCTACAAAATTGTGCTGCTAGTTGATCACTCCTTGCATTAGGCAATCAAAAAGTAGATGAAGTTGTAACGTCATTAGCAAATCCTTTTACATACATTTTCTATTGTGAGATAATAAGACTTTCTGAAGTTTGATATACAAACCTGTGTCCTTTAAAAGTGACATATAGGTTCCAAAATTTTCAAAACTAGGTAACTTAACAAGGCATCTTAAGAAAAAAAGAAAGTACTGGCACTCACGTTCATTTCTTTTACTTCATTAGAGAACATTAAAGCAGGTGTTTCAAGTATTTTGCACTTCTAAGAAGTGCTAAAAACACAAACCCGCATATCAAATAAATTTTTGGAGCAATCACACTACCCCAAAATAACTTAAAATATTTTTTGTTAATTAGGTTGTATCTGGGGTGAAGTCAGATTTAATTAAATCATGAATCAATGGGAAAGTAGTCCCAGGACCGCCTACATAGGTTTTAAATAAATATGCAGTTCAGGTAAACAGAAAAAAAGAGAAGGTTTTGTGAAAATGAGCTCTAATAACTGAATGTGATTCATGAAGACAATATGAATTAGAAGAAAGAAAAATAAGGCAAAGAAAAGTGTAGAAGCTAAAAGTGTAGTTGGCTCACTAAATTACCTCCTGAAAGTCCCATAGCGTATATCTTGGAGGAAGATTTGGATTTGAATGTATAATAAATTATTTGATTATTCTGGATAATGTTCTGGTCTAGATTAACGTAATTAGATGATTATTGCTCGTTTGTATAAAAGATGGTGTGCCTCTGGGCTATTAGAGCAATTAACTGCAAGTTGGTCACCAAGTAATCAATACAACATGACATCTTGACTGAAATAATCATTAATCATAATAATAATTTCAATTACTCAAGTTATTCACATTACTTGATTCTATCACAATATTACCATTTATCACGTACAAGATGCTGTATGAGATTTAACAATAATGCCTCGCAGGTGAATAGCTTTTTACAGTTTTAAACTCTTTTGCTTACTTGATCTCATCTGAGGCTCAGAGCAGCTTTCTGAATTAGGAAAAATTAACTACTTTTAAGATGAAGAAACAGAGGTCCAAAGAGAGTATTAATTGATCAGCAGTATGGGTGCTACGGTCTGAATGTTTGTGACCCCTCCCAAAATTTGTGTGTTGAAACAGAATCATGAATGTGATTAGGAGACGGGGCCTTTGGGAGGAGATTAGGTCATGAGGAGGAAGCCTTTATAAATGGGATTAGTGCTCTTATAAAAAATCCCCAGAGAGCTGCTTTGCCCCTTCCACTAAGTGAAGACACAGCTAGAAGGTGTCATCTGTCAACTAGAGAGCAAGTCTCACCAGGCACAGTGAAGTCCAGAATCTGCTGGCATCTTGATGTTGGAATTCCCAGCCTCCAGAACTGTGAGAAATAAATCTTTATTGTTTATAAGACACCCAGTCTATAGCATTTCATTATAGCAGCCCAAACTAAGACAATAGGCTTTTAAGTACCAGTTCTGCTATCCAGTGTCTATGTAATTTTGAGCAAGTTATTTACCATAATGTGCCTCAGTTTCCTTATATGAAAAAGTTACGCTAATAATAATTAGGCTAATAATAAAGTCACATGGAAGAAAGAAATCACTTAGATCTTTTCTGGATCAAAGTGCGTACACACGGGGCGCCAACCATTCACATAGTTCAAAACCATGCTTGTGTTTCCTGGAGTTGTGCAATAGAGTAGAACTATAAAATAAAAGAAAGTTTTAAAACAAAAATACAATTATTAATCCTTTTACAAGTTCTTTGATGTTTATAGAATAAATGAATGATTCCAAACAGACAGACTTTTCTTCGAATACCCTGTGGAAATTGGTGCACAGAGCCTTAGGCTTATGGAATTTGAGAGCCAGTAGAGACATCACAGTACCTCTGATGCAACCTCACTTTACAAATGAGGAAACTGAGTGTTAGGAAAAAGAGAGTTTTCCAAGTTCATACACTTGGCCCCTCTGGAATTAGATTTAATAACCATAAAAACGGTGTTCACACACTATCATTCTTAGGTTCTTTGCACTCAGTATCATTCTGATTGGAGGAGGAGATAGGAGAGGGATGCACTTTTGCAGCCTGACACCCAGGCTGGGCAGGCCTAGTGGGGAGCCACAGTGAGGTGGTTAAAACCCAAAAACTCTACAAGAAGATCATAGAAGAGAAACACAAACTTGGCTTTGAAAAGAGTCTTTTAACCAAGCTAGCCAAGGGTATGAACATCAAGCACTTCTGCGGGCATGTAACTTATTTTTAAAAGAATCATGGATAAGTCTATTTCAGGATTTATGCCCAAGACAAGGTATGGAGGGAATTTTCTCCTTTCTCCTGTCTCCTTGGCATCTAATCCCAGGTTTCAGAGGAGGATCACTAGTCACTAGATTGATTCAGATATCTGGAGGCTTCTGCAGGCTTTTCTGGTGAAATCTGAGGAGCCACCATCTTATGACATTGTTTTCATGAGAAAACTAATTATAGAAACAAGATAACTGACTTTTTAATAAAGTTTTGGAGTAAGTGGGGACTGGATAGCAGTCTGCTTCTTGTCCTCTGGAAGTACTTTTAAACTCAACAGACTAAAAGCAAAAAAGACCAAAAAAAAAAAAAAATTTAAGTACCAGAAACAGTACAGTAGGAATGCCAAAGATTCTAGAAGCCTCCTGGGCAAGAAAATGGATCATTTCCCACTCCTACTCCACCCCGATCTTAAGCTCCCGTTTTCTTCCTCCTCCTTTACAGACATGATAGGCAGTGTTTAGGTCTGAAGATGGAATGATCATGACATTTTTTGCTTGCCATGCTAAGAAGTCTTGATTATAATGAAAACATCAGAGAGAACATATTGAAAGACTAATTTTGCATCAGGAGAACCTCTATACAATGATTTTCCACAGCAGAGCTGACTTCAATATGTACTTTAGTTCTGTTAGACATCCTAGGGCTATTCTATGATGGAAAATGGTCTTTTGTTTTGACATTGGAATTTTTTAATGAGACACAAAGTACTGCTTTTACAAATGCCAGACATTTGTGAGAATTTACCATTTTCTGAAACCCCATAACATCAATGTTATGCTATATTATCTCTAGCAGCTTTGAAGTCAAAATAAAGAGCAAAGTACATTGCCACTATCACGTCAACTAGAATTGTTTGTTTGTCTTGCAGTCTTTTCTGAAAGGGCTAAATTTGACATGAACCCTGAGTTTTTCTGACTGGAACCTGACAGGAAGCTTGCTGGTTATAGCAGGAGAGAGCCAACATGATAAAGAGCCAACAGCTCACTGATTTGGAGGCTCCAGTCTTGTTTCTGCAATTTCCTAGCTGTGTGACCTTGTGCAAGTTACTTAACCTCTCCTGATTCAGTTTCCTTAACTGTGAAATGGAGGTAATTACAAGGTTGTGGTGAGGATGAAGTGAGGAGTCTACAAAACACCTAGCACAATGCTTACAGACAGAACTCAATTCTGTCTGCAAGCTTGCTATTGTTAGTTTGGACAAATATTAGACAAGGGGGTACTTTGTTCCCATTTGATCATGTATCACTGGACCATCAAAAACAGCCACTGGGTTTAATCAACTTGACAGAATGAAACGATGACTTCCTCTGGGTCCTCTTGCTGTCTACAAAGAAAGGCACGTCCCATTGATTTGCACCTCCCTACCCAAACATTCCAGAGAGTAAGTCAAAAGGAGAGGCTATAAGGCCAAAATTAGTCAAATAATTGCTTTTGTTCTTTGTGTCTATAGCCATAGACACAACACATTTTCCTTTATCCTTTTAAACCAGGATTGTTTCTCCTGGAGCAAGATGACAAATTACAGTTGACTTAGTACAAGTAGCCACAGAGCCATAAAAAGACGACGGAGGTACCTGGACCACCAGCTCCCTAAACTTGGGTAGTGCGCTTTCCCTTCCCAGGCCTCGGTTTCCCCATTCATAAAAGGAACAGGGTTGTACCAGAACATTTCCCCAAAACCAAACTCCTCCACCCTCCCCCAACTAAAAAAAAAAAAGGCAAAGCCATTTTTTCCTTCCATACGAAGTAAAAAAAAGGAACGTCCAGGCACGAACTCCATACACCCCTAGGCAACCTGGAGCCACTAGTGGCTTCCGGGCCGGGCCTCCCGGGAGCACCGCCACGTGCGGGCCCGGCGCGTCGCGGGGCGGGCACCGGAGGAGAAGCGCCCCGCCCCGGAGCGTGCCCACGCCGCCCCGCCCCCAGCCCCCGCCCAGTCGGCTCGCGGCCGCGCGCAACAGGCCGTGCCTGGTGAGTGGCGCGATCCCGCGGGCTGCCGGGCGCCGCCGCACCCGGGGTCGTGCAGGGTCCCGCGGGACGCGCGCGTGGCTGGTCCCGGCGCCCGGGAGCGAGTGCGGGTCTAGGGAACCTCGGGGCCCGGGCGGGGAGTCCTGGTGGCGGGCGCTGTGGTTGCAGAACCGGGGACGCGCGCCCACGCGCTCCACGTCCCCGGAGAGCAGGGCAGTGTCCCGCACGGCCGGGCTCAAGGAGTCTCGAATGTCTTGGGCACGGAGAGTGGCACACGTGCTCTGCCCGTGGGCCCGGGAGTCGGGACGAGCGCACGGAAAGTTTGGAGGCTTGGCAGGGAGGGTAGTGCGGGCAGCCGCCACACGTGCTGCGCCGCCGGCGCGTCAGGTCGGGCCTAAAAGACACGTTTTGCAGCCAGGAAACCTGAAGTTCGGGTGTGTGCGGAGAGGGGAAGCTGCGTCTTTCTTTCAAATTACTTCTGACTTTCTACGCTTCCAATTCAGTTATCGACTAATAGTTCTACAACAGCTGAGTTGCCCAACAGGTTAGTAAGACCAGGTTATTCCCTGTTTTCAGGCCGGGGAGTCAGAAGATCTGATTTCATCACTAATTAGCTGTAAATTCAGCGCCAGGAGTTTCATTTCACTGGAATCATCTTTGGAGGAGCCTGATTTATCTAGCTTTTCCCATCATCACTTGGTTTTTGCCTCCTGGGCCTCATCCTCATGGTCACCGAAATACATTGAAGTACAGTTCGTTTTTTCTCCAAAATAGAACTGTAACTGCCAATCACAGCTTTAGGTCAACAGAAGAACCAGTGTTGTCTCCTTGGTTGATAATTTCTGTGAGCCTGAAGGAAATGTTTTAGGTTAGCCTAAGCAGCCTTGTAATATATTAATATAATTTCTGACAGGTGCGTGTGTTTAATTGAGCTGATTTTGACTGTTGTCCATCCTCAGTGGATCTAAAATCCATCAAGGGAGCTTATTACATTAATACGGATTTCTGGGCTCCTGCCATCAGAAGTGGCAATCCCATGAGCTTGGTACGGGGTCTAGCAATTTGCATGCTAACAGGTATTGCTGGTGACTCTGGAGTACACGCTCTAAAGCACCGCTCAGGCGATGTAAAGACACCTCCCTCCACTGCTTGGTGATAACTACTGATGTCCAAGGTACCTTTTAGCTCTTACAGTACTGTTGAATATCCAAGTGACAGCTGCCATCAGAAAAGTAATCCCCACTTCATAAGCCATCTGTTTTCCCCCTATTTTGTGCAAGGTCTTTTTCTAAAATTATATGCAGACAAAAGATGAAAAAGTGAAACAACTCAGAAAACATTTCTTGAGGACCTCCTATGTGCCACACTCTGCTAGGCTCTGGCAACGTATAGGTCTCTTCAAGAAGCTGTGTTATGTCTTCATGTCATTTAATATTATTGTAGAAAAGGAGATTAGTACACCTTAAAAATATAATGACTATTTGTTGACTATAATATGGGCATCAATATTGATTTTTTTGTAGAGTTTATCTGTGGGCCAGTTACCAAAGTATGAACCATGAATCTTTTGACTTAATCTTTTTGTGTTTTAATGCTTATAGTCAACTCAAATGGAAAGCAATTGCTTTTCAAAAAACTTTTTTCTGTAGCTTTATAGAAATAGTTATTTTAACTTCTATTTGGGTGGTCTGTGAGGTTTATAGGTGGATTTTGTTGGCTGTCCTAAACAAAGCACTCTCCTTTAGTTACTATATTCTTGGATTCTAAAACATGTTTTTTCACTTATTACTGTTCCTGAAACTGTAATGCACCTTATAATTTTTGTATGTTTATTGTGGTAAGATACGTCATCTATTCTCCACTCCACCCTAGCTGTTAAAAGGAATGGTTGCTTTATAATATGAGTAGTGTGAAAATCAAAGAAATAGTATATTTGCCCAGCAACCTCTAAGCTAGTTTGCAATTAACTGAGCCTCAAATCATTTCAACGTGAACATAGAGAAACAATTAATGATGTAACTTTTGGCAGTATAAGTAGTAAAATTTATGTTCTAACAAAAACATTTGTTATGCAGTATTGGAGTTTATTTTGTTAGTGATTGTAGATGGGAAAAATTCCTTAAGTAATTTTATTTTGGCTTAAGTATTTTGCACACCGTTTAGCCACATTTTCTGGTTAATGTATTTGTACTGCATTCATAGATTATGCTTAAAGAAAAGCCTTTCCCCTGCATTTCCTGCTGCTCAGTCCCCTTAAATAAATTTTAAACTGACCAATTATGAGAGATAAAAGATATATAACTGAATATAGGATTGCTTTATAGGGTAACCTTTAGTGATACAAACCTAACAGTTTTAAAAAATTAAATGTGAACAATGTGTCTGTTCCCACGACCATCCTTAATTCAGCAATGCTAGGAGGACTCTGGGCTGATTTACTACAGTGAAAGGATAACAGACACAGTCAGCAAAGGAGAGAGGCACATGGGGTGTCCTGGGGAGACCAAGCACAAGGTTCCAAGGATCTTCTACCCACTGGAGTCACAATGGACGTGCTCAGCTGCTCCAGTAACTAGTTGTGCCAACACTTGTGAAATGTTGCCAACCAGGGAAGTTTATTATAGTTTCAGTTCCCAGGGTTTTTATGGGAGCTGATCACGTAGGCAGCCTCTGCCTGGCACAGATCAAAATTCCAGACGCCCAGAAGGAAAGCAGGTGTTCAGTACAAACCATATTGTTTATACTGTTTAGGCATGGTGAGCCACTCTTATCAGTTCATAGTGGTGGGAACCCTTCCAAAATCTTGAGTTCCCCAGACATCAGCCCCAAGCGTGCCTTTCAGAGGATAGCAGTCAGGCCTGCTATGGTAGCTCTTTTCTACACAAGCATACTCCTTACTGAATCTGTTTTCATAACTCCTGTATTTCTGAGTCACTTCAGAGTTCGAAGTACTAGCAATGCTTTGTCTCAGTGAAGCCTTGATTCTTGAGTTGAGAATTCAGGCTGGTCTGTTTGACTTAAAAGGAACCCAGAAAACATTTTCAGAAACTGTGTCTCATTGACCACGTATCCTAAAACAGTAAGGTTTATTTTTTTCCAAGTTTAAGCCCTACCCCCCTCTATTGTAGGCTTTTAGTATCAATTCATATAGTTTTCCACCATGCTCCTGTGTTTCCTTACTGGAAGCATTTGATCTTTTGAGGAACTGAGCTATTTGTGGGTACACAACATAGAAGCTAAGAGAATCTATGAGAGAGTTTTATTATTTTTATGTTTCTACTTCCTAAATTGTACAGTTTACATCTGGATTGCATGATAAAGGTTCCTTTAGAAATCAGTTGGTGCGATATTTAACATACGGTTCCAGAGTGTGTACTTCCCACGCCAGAACACTAATTCTACTCAGTCTACAGAGTAGCTGAGTTACTGCTTAGTTATAATGACAAAAGAATAGAAAACGTATATTTGCATTTCTGATATTCAACAAAATTTAAAACCATAATATTTATAAATAAATTACTTGTCTTTCCAAAATTTTGGTTTTTATAAGCACAGTGGTTCTTAACCTTTTTGGAGGACATAGACTTCTTTAAGAATCTGATGAAAGCAATGGACTCCCCCCCCCAAAAAAAAACTTTAAAGTAGAATTTTACAATTTCAGAAAATTTATGTAATTTGAATTACAGTTCCTGAAAACAGATGAGGGAAACCTACATTATAAGTGTAACCAATAGTTGTGGTCTGGGGGCAGTTCTAAGAGAAGTTCGGCTATACTTGGGAGTGTTGCTCCTCTTGCTACTTAGAAGTGTACCATGGACTGACAGCATCATTATCACCTGGGAGCTTGTTAGAAATGCAGAATCTCAGGCCCCACCTCAGATCCGGTGAATCATAACCTGCATTTGAGCAAGACTCCCAGGTAATCTGTGTGCACATTAAAGTTGGAGAAGTGCTGTGTCAGAGTGTAGTGATGCTGGTGTTTTATTATGTCTTATTTCAGTTAAAAAGTTATATATAGTTTTTTAATGTCTTGGTATACAACTAATTTTTGCCTTCATTTTTCAGCCCCTAATTAGGCTTTCTTTTTTCTTTTTTTTCTTTTTTTTTTTTTTTTAAATGTATGGGAGTTTCTGATAAAGTGGCAATTTCCAGAAATAAGCTCAGATTTGGTACTGACAAGCTTCAGGCAGTTGAAGAGACTCAGGAGCAAATAGCTTCTTGATCCAGCCACCAGGTGGCACCACTGGTCCAGTTTCCCTGCTAACAACGGTTGGGGGTGGTGTGGAGTGAGGAGCACCTGGCAGTGGGCGGCTGCTGGTGGTTCTCCAGTCAAGTGTGTGTAACCCAGGGTACATCTAATTAGATTAAGGGCCTGGTGCTAGCTGCAGCCAAATTCAAGATTTGCGACTCTGGCGTGACAATGGCCACAGGCTAAACCTATGACTAGAAACTGCTGAGACAGTCAAAGGGTTTAATTCGTCATAATTATACTGCCTAATAAATAATGAATTCCATGATTTAATGCTTGTGTACAAGAAAAAAACATGTTTTCCTTTAGGTGAGTTTGTAATCTGGTGTTTGAGGCTGAATTCTATCGTGGAAGAAATGGCATTGGCTTAAGGCTGTTGCATATCCTGGGGGAAGCCCCACTGACTTACAGAGAGTTCTCTTGAAGGCGCAAGGGTCATGCAGGTTGTGTGAGTACGATCCACTAACACCAACGCTGGCACTCCTTCTAAATCTAACCACCTGTGTTTCGTTCTTTTGGTAGGCTGGCTGTCCTAGGTTTGCGTTTCCTTACTACTTTGTCTTGAAGACGGAACTATGCCAAAGAAAGCAAAGCCTGCAGGGAATGGGAAGGCAGAAGGGCCTGTTCCCTGTAAGCAGGTGAAGGTGGAGGCAGCTGCGGGGCCTTCCATTTTAAACTTTGACAGCCCCAGTGGTCTCTTTGAAAGTTTAATCTCACCCATCAAGACAGAGACTTTTTTCCAGGAATTCTGGGAGCAGAAGCCCCTTCTCATTCAGAGAGATGGCCCTGCCCTGGCCACGTACTACCGGTCCCTGTTCAGGCTAACAGATCTGAAGAGCCTGTGCAGCCGGGGTCTGTACTACGGAAGAGATGTCAATGTCTGCCGGTGTGTCAGTGGGAAGAAGAAGATTTTAAATAAAGATGGCAAAGCACACTTTCTTCAGCTGAGAAAGGATTTTCATCAGAAAAGGGCAACAATTCAGTTTCACCAACCTCAGAGATTTAAGGTAACAGGTTTCCCCAATGCAGAAGCCTCATACGTACTAAAATGCTAACATTTGGCCACAGATCAGCTCAAGGGTAAATATGGGGTATGATGATGATTAGCGTCCTGCTGGTTTGAGAAGGGACAGTTTGTTCTTTAAATGCATTGTAACTTAGAACATTTTAACTATGTTATCTTTTGGTTAACCTGTTAGAAACTCTAGCAACTTAGGCTGGACATCATTAGGTATCACTGAGCTGCAAAAACTAAATCTCATTGCAGGTTTATAAAGGTATTAAAGTAGCACTATGCCTCTAGAAGCATATTCTATGGGCTGCTTTATGTTTTCCTATAAGCTAGACATTTCTGTTTGGTTTGTCCTGTTACTGTAATTTAAAACCTGATAGCATCAAGGTGATCATTTTTCTTAAAGTTGCCTCCCTTTATTGCCAACATCTGGCTCAGCGGAGGCTTCAGAGCCGTGACCAGATCACATACTAGACTTGTTCAAGAAAGACTTCACCCTTATTAACGGGTGACACTGAGGCTCAGGGTCCTAAAACTGGTCCTGATGAGGCAGTGGTAGGTGGAGGATATCTTTGATATGCGAGTCCAGAGGACTGTCTAATTTTTAAATTTATTCCACATCCGGAATTAACATTTGGAAAATAATTTGCCTCCTTTGTGCTCAGTTTCTGCATTTATAAAATGCATATTTAGAATGAGCTAATCTGCTTTTTTAGAGGTTTGAGATCTTTATCTCATCTCATGACAGATGGCCAACAGTAGGTGAGGGCCTGTTCTGAATTTTGGATAAAGTTTTATCCCCACTCAGAAACCCTCTTCTGTGACTCATGGCTAAATCGAATTGGCAGCATGGGAGGAGAAAGAGAGGGGTTGGTGAGTTCGTATCGAGGGGAGTGTATTCTGACTGTATTGGTGGCTTCTGGGCTCTGTCATCAGTTACCAATAGTGTTTCCCATGATTTAACTTAAAAGTTGGCTTGTTAGATCCAATCAGGCCTTATCTGGTGAATGCCCTTTTCTTTCTTGTCTAAAGGATCTTGAATCTAGTCATACTCTGGAGGAAGTATAAGTACTCTTGGGTTTTCAGTTCAAGTCCTGATTCCAGTTTTCCATCTCAAACAATCATAAGAAGTTGAAAAGTCCCTGAAATGCCAACCTTTTGGCCCTAGCACTCAAAAAGAACTTACAGATCATTTGCCAGACCAAGTCATGATGTTATTTCAGAAAATATGGACACCCCAGATAAAATATTTCTCTCTGAGATAGTCCTCGACTCTTTACCTGACTAGAAGTAGCACTTTTAAGAGTGGGTTTTGGAAACCTAAGAACTATGAACATGAATTAATTCAGTGAAGTTGATTGCACGTGATGTGGTCACAGACCAGCAGGGAGTTGTTATTTGGCATATGCGTGGTGTCTTCTGTGGCTGTCATTTCTGTACTGTAGGATCATCTCCCCCAGGGCTTTTCTCTGCTTGTCCACTTAAGTTCTGCTCATTCCTCATTTGGGATTCCAGGTGGCCAAGAATCTGTTTCCTTTACCCTGTTGACTCTGCTCTTTGGCCCAGTTTATTAAAGCAGGAAGGATAAACTTTCTCAGCCCAAATTCAGCCCGCAGGCTAGAGGAATATGCATCCTGGTTTTTTTTGTTATTGTCGTTGTTCTCCTTTGCCACCCATACTTGAGAAACCATAAACTGTAGGAGCTTACCCTCATACACTAGAAGCTGGACTTCGAATACTATATTATGAGGAGGTTTAATGTTGTCTGTGTGTTTCTTTAGGAATGAGCGTATTAACATCAGAATAGAAAAACTCTAGAGGCAGTTCATTACTGGCCAGGTTGAGAGACTACTGGGGCAGATGTTTAGCCCTTTGCTTATTGGGTCTCAGACTGTGTACAGCTTATTAGTCTAGTTAGTATAGAAATAACTAAGGGGCAAACCAGAGAGCCATAATAAGTTGTTCCTCACCTGCTTTGGGTAATCCATGTATCAGAAGCTCTGGTGAAAGGAATTATCAAAATTATTTGCATCTTGCGTGGCAGGCTAGAGTTTACCAAATACTTTCACGTGTTAACTTTTGACCCTTACAACAGACATTTGAAATAGAGCAGCCGTTGTGGTCTCCATTTTCCATGTGAAAAACTGGAGGTCACAGATGTGTCTTTTCCGTAGCTGTTCTGAGCTGGTAAGTGTTTCTGACTCCAAATTCAAGGCATTTTCCTACCATACTTTAGAAAATGTTAATTGAGATGTAGTAGGGCTTTTTGCCTGTGTGTTTTTGCCTTTCTTTAGACGTACTCATGGGCTTCTCTTCCTAGACATGGCATTCAGTTTTCATTTTGTGGGGTAGGTCAGTGGAGAGAGGAGGTTGTACCCTGCCAGGAGAGAGACTCCTGCCTTCCCTCTTTGATTGTTCTGGGTCCTCCTCAGCCTCTCTGGACTTAGTTGGGAGTGACGTGGTAAAGGAGAAGACAGATTTTCAGAGGCCTTGCTTACACGTGAGTTGGTGTTGGTGAAGCAGTCATACTTGCATTTGTGATAACACTGCTTTCCAATTTCAATGGGATTTGAGATAAGTTGTTTTACGCCGTTCTCCCACAGTTTTAAGGTGGGAGTGGTAATATCTTTATATTGCAAATAAAGAAACCAAAGTCACCTAGCTTGTAACAACAACTTGGACCGAAGTGGTTTGACTCCGGGTATCTTTCAGGTAGGCCACAGTTGGCAGAATCAGAAGCTGAAGGTGCAGAGGAAATGGAAAAAATGTGCAGTTGATAGCCTTTTCAGTAAACTTTAACAAGAAAAGAGACATACCTTCGTCAGTTACGGACCCTGATGCTTGAGTTGGGAACTATAAAATCACCATACAGGCCTGACAGACCTCTCAGGCCATCAGAGAGAGAGCGAGAAGCCCTGATTTTCTAGTGGTGCCAGTTACCTTATAAAAATAATTATAGAGCCAGGTCCTGCTGACCTCTCGCTGAAATAAATTAGCCTCCTTGGGAGCTCTGTTAACTCTTTGGAGCTATTCAGAGGCCATAAAGTTATTTTTCCGTGTTAAGTAGAACCTCTGAGATCTATAAATAGAGAAGCCCAGTGGTCTGAATAAAGATATCCTCCAAAGCTTTTTTTTCAAACTGACCCAATTCTTTCCCACTTGGTATTTTAATACCGTGAATCCTTTTTCAGACCTGTGGTAGAATTGACTGCCAAGCTGTGGTCATTGGTTTACTCAGCAAATATTTTAATATGTTGCAATGTATCCCATGTGCCAGGTACTATGCATTCATACGTTTAAAACTTTAATCTCTTTAGTGTCCTTTATGATTTATCTTTTCTTAAATTATCTCAAAGGTAATTTAAGCCTTGAATTTGAATCCTGTCTCCATTATTTACTAGTTACGTATTCTTGTGCCTCAGTTTCCTCATCTGTAAACTGAAGATGATGATACTCTCCCCCCTTGTGAGACAGGGTTGTTGTGAGGGTTCTATGACTAAGACGTATGTGAAGCACTTGGAGACAGTGCCTGGCACATAGGAAGTGCTAATATCTACATGGTCCAATTGCTGCCTTCCCTTTTCTCATCAGCCTTGGGAAAATCAGATTTCTTTCTTTCTCACAGGAATGTATGGCTCATGGCTAGGCTCGTAAATCTCTTGTATGCCCTGAAGAGTTGATTAGTGATTGGAGAGAGGGAACATTACTTGGCCCTGCTACTCCTTCTCTGTCTTCACCTTCTACCTAGGTTATCATTCTGTTCCCATTGCTTTAAATATCCATTTTGTATAGGCAGTTCCCAAGTCTCCAGCCCTTACTTCCTGCCAGGACTTTAAATCATCTCCACATGGGGGTCTTAGCATCTTAGCATCCCAAACTTAACATTTCTAATGTAGAACACCTTTGTTTTTCTTTTTCTTCCTGAAAACTTGTTTTTTAGCAAGTCTTTCCAATCTCAGTAAATGGAACTGGGAACTAATTGCCCAAGTCAAAAACCCGGAAGTATTTTTTTTTAATCCATTTCCATTTTTTTTTTTTACCACCCCTTTATATATTTACTCCATCAGCAGGTCCTGTCAGTGCTACTTTCAGAGTCTCTCTCACTTTTCTGCTTCTTTCTATCCCTCTCCCACCGTCGTGCTGCTTTCTTACCTGGGCTGCTGCCTGAATAGCTTCCATAGTAGCCTCTGTGGCTTCTACTGTTTTCAACAATTCATTCTCCACACAGTAGCCAGGGTGAGCTTTTAAAAATGTAAATTGGATGGTGTCATTCTTCTACTTAAAATCCTTCATGACTCCCAGTCGCCTGCCGTGCCAGTCTCTTCTCTATCTGCTCAAGTCTTTTCCGTGATTTTCTGCACTGGATGGACTCCTGGGCTCAGGCAATCCTACTGTCTCAGCCTCCCAAGTAGCTGGGACTACAGGCATGAGCCACCATGCCCGGCTAATTTTTTTTTTTTCTAGATATATTTTTAGCTGTCCAATTAACTTCTTTCTATTTTTTGGTAGAGATGGGGTCTCACTCTTGCTCAGGCTGGTCTCGAACTCCTGAGCTCAGAACGATCTGCCCACCTCAGCCTCCCAGAGAGCTAGGATTACAGGCGTGAGCCACTGCGCCCGGCCTCAAGTGTTCATTTTTATACATGGGATTAGCTATGGCCATCATTGACTGAGATTGTCCCTATCTATTATAACTCATACAATAAAATAAATTAAATTATAAAAAGGACAGGATGAATGACCCATTGACAAAGATTGTGGATCAAGGAAAGGTGCCACTTGTTTAGGTCACAGGACACCTCTGCACAGGCACAAGTCACTCAGTGCCAGGGAGATTAATTTCAATTTAAGGGGTAGAGGGTAAAAAGCAGAGGGCAGCATGACAGTGCTGTCAACAGTTCTTTTAAATGAAGTAACACACACTGCTGTTTTCCTAGAATTAAACTCAGATAAGCCAGGATGGCTGTTAAAGGAACACAGACTCAGACCCAATTTCAGAGGATGGAGAGGTAAGTGTCCGTAAGCACCTCCACGGTTTGTCTGGGGTTGACAGAGCCCTCATCCTTCCCTTTGGTCACTAAAGCTGTGGGTAAATAGTGAGTGCAGAGGCCCCAAGAGTGTGGCAAGGAGTGATACTGTGTTGCCTCCAATGTACTCATGTCCTCATCTGACTTTTCACTTAGTTGATTAGTTACCTGAGTATTCAAGCTGCTGCTGGGTAACTGCATAACACAGACCTTTCCTCTGTATTAATTAATCAAACTAAAGGCACACACAGAGTGTTAAAGCCCCATTAGGAGCAAATAATGTCTTCATGTGTCCTTTCTAGTCAATAGTCCCTGAAGCCCCTGCTTATTTTGTCCCCAAAACTTTTCTTAATACACAGGAATTAATCTGTCAACATTGTGAAGTGCTAACTAATTAGCGTGAACACAAATTACATAGCTTGGGGTTGTTCTCTTGTGTGTTAGTGAGGTGGTGGGAGAAAGTTTATTGAGGTGAATAAACACACCAGGAGTCCTCATTCATTTCAGATCAGATGTGGAAAAGGCCAAAGTGAATTAGTATTACTCACATAGTACTTAGAAGGGAATATGTTCTTCATACTTTCTTGCATGTGCATTAAATATAATAGAAGTCTAATTGTGTGGTCAAGTAGCTTTAAAGATGCCTAATTCAATACATTGATAAGAACATATTGATAAGAATAGTTTAAAATTAACATTTTAATTGTATCATATTAGATGATGAAATTAAAGTAATTTATGGCTATTAGAAAAAAATAACTTCTTAGGTAATTTAAATACTTCATTGATCGTCTGAAAAATACCTACAATTTTTCTTTATATATAGCGCAAAAATAAATTTCAATTTGTTCCCTATCCAGATGATCACAAATACTAAACCAGGTAGCTCAAGCAGTGAGTTTTTTACAATATATACACATATTGTTTTACAAACTAAAACCTATGACAGATAACAGATTTCTATGATTTTCTCAAGTATTCTAAACAAAAAGATAAGTCATTCTCTTTGTTTTAGAGCAAAAACTTTGGATCTGTCGATTTGTCCCTAATCAGCAAGTGACTTAGAAGCAAAAATGGTCACAGAGGTTTTTACTTTCAGGCCAATACCCCATCATCCAAGTCACATTGTCCTGAAAGCTGAACGGAAATTCTTTAACTATGTGTTGGGTTCCTTCTAGAGTGAGAATTCAGTTTAAGATACAAATGACATTTTGCAAAGTGTTGCCAATTCCTACAGGAAAGTGAAATTTTAAGTCTATTATTCAGATTTTACAAACTTCACTTCATGGAGACATATAATACTCAAAAAATTTTAAATCAATTTTCTTTCATGAGAGAAAATTATCTTAGAAATATTAGTAAGAGGCCAGGCATGGTGGCTCACACCTGTAACCCTAGCACTTTGGGAAACCGAGGCAGGAAGATTGCTTGAGGCCAGAATTTCGAGACCAACCTATACAAGAGTGAGACCCCATTTCCACAAAAAATAGAAAAATTAACTGGGCATGGTGGCACACGCCGGTAGTCCCAGCTACCCTGGAGGCTGAGGCAGGAGTTTGCTTGAGCCCAGGAGTTTGAGGTTGCTGTGAGCTACGATGGTACCACTGCACTCTACCCGGGGTGACAGAGAGAGACCCTGTCTCAAAAAAAAACCAGAAATAATAGTAAGAAATTTTTTACCATTAACAAAAATTATTTTCACCAACTGTGCAGTTTTTTTTAATATATATTCGGCTTCTAAACACATATGTTCTTAAACAGAACAGATTTTATTTACTTATTATTTATCACTGTTATCTGACAATGGAGTGCTAAACTAAGACGCCACCCAGACGGCACACACATCCTGATGACGTAAGAACTGCCACAGTGCAACTTCTTGTCTCAAAGAGAGTAAGCACCGTGGCCCCTGGGAGAGCATCTCTACCCCGTTCAACTGAGACTCTGAAAACAAGAGCACTGGGGCTTAGACTTGGGAATCCGGCAACCAGAGGGCCGAGAAAGATCCTCACCGCACAGACTGTCTATTCATTTATGCTACCTTTTGTTCACGGCACCTCCACATTTCTAGATTCCCCATCAAGCTCGGCGCCAAGTCTGTGCAAACGATCTCATGTCAAGGCAAGTTCTAGGGAGCACTCTCCCCTTTTTTATCTTAAGTCATAACATGATATGTAGTTTTCGGGAGAAAGCAGGAATTGTTATTAGACATATGATTGCTGCTCTCATCTGTAAGAAATTCTTGGAAACAACAAATTGATTTTTCTTTAAAAATAATACCTAATTTACATCAACAAGGCATGTGATTTAAAAAGAAATCACAATCAGGAAAATGAAGTTTCAGTGTCATTTTGAATCTTAGATCATAAATATAAAGGATCCAGATCTCACTATTACATAACTAGGTAGTGATACAATTAAAACAAGGGAGAAAATGAATCGATTTTTAACAGCGTAAATCAAAGATTTCTTAATTAGCACTAAATAAAAGCCAATTCAACTAAATGGTGGTGTTTTATAACCTCCAAATTAAAGTGAATTGCTTTCTAGAAATTTTAAGTTCTTAAAGTAAACTATCTGTTTTCATGAAACATACAAATAATTCCCAAGAAGGAAAGAAAACATTTAGAGAGAGGTCGTTTGTTTTATTTAATCCATTACAAAATTTTAAAATCCCTTCATTCTGCAAATTTGTGTTGCCAATGGAGAATCTGAAGAATTCCCAAGGATGGGAGAGAACTGTGAGTCACAACTGAGCAGCATGCTGGATTAAAAAAACAACTGAAATAGTGAGATTACTGGACATTGCTAATACACTGCTATCTATGACTACCCCCATAAGAAGGGCATGAAATCATGGCTTAATTTTCCCAATTGTATTATTTTTTACTGGTTAGTTTTGCCCTATATTTTAACTGTTCAGTGGTCGGTGTGAACGACCTTTTGCAAGCCAGCTTGCCAGTTTATGGATGTTCTCCTTTCTCTAAGGAGCCTGATAACTCTCTGTGTCATAAACTCATTTTTCTATTCAATAAATATTTATAGAGTATCACATACATGCCTGGCACTTTTCTAAGCACTGTGGGTATAGCGGTAGTTAAAAAACAAACCCCCCTGCTCTCATGGAGTTAATATTCTAGGGCAGTAAGTAGGATGAAAGAACCGTATGGTGTTTTAGATCATAGTAAGTGCTGGGGAAAACAATAAAGCAAGAACAGAGGAGAAACATTCTGGGTTGGAGGTGCGGTTTGTAAATTTTAATCACTTTTAACACTTGACATTGTGAGATGTGTGGGGAAAAGCAGACAAAAAGATTTTAAATGAGTGCAAATTTAAGTAATCAAGCTTGTCAAAAGGGAGAAAGAGGGATGTAAGAAGACGGATCAATAGCTAGACAGTGGGCTCTATCTTCCACTTACTAGCTATGCGATTGTAGATAAGTTACATAACTTCCTTTGTTCAGTTTCCTGGAAAAGGAATAATAACGATAACATTTATTACAAAGAGTTGTTATAAGAAATAAATGAGTTTATATATATATAAAGTGCTTAGAATAGTGCCTGGCACATAAGTGTTTGCTCTTCTTATTAAATAACTATAATTATTTTTACAAAAAGTAGCTCTGCAAATATTAATCCTTGGGTTTTGTGATGTGGTTGTGTGTTTATCATATAATGCCATCGCTTTAGATCAGACATTCTTGGAGGTATGGCAGCCAGTGAAGAGAGTATGAAAAGGATTCTGGTATTCGAGAGACTCGGGTGTGAATCCTGATCTGTGGAATTTTAATGGCAGCAGCAAAACCTTGTATAGGTTACTAACTTTTTTCTGAAGTCTCAGTGACCTCTTCTGCAAAATATGTACTTTGTAGCACCGTTTAAAGAACTAATGAACCAGTGTAAATAGCAAAACATTTTTACTCACTTTTAAAAGCAACTCCTCTACCCCCAATAATATTTACTAGGTAACCCTGTTAGGTTTGCTTGCTACCAAATGCAACTAAATGAATATAACCACATTTTTTAAAAACCCTGTCTTCTACACAAGCATTTAATTTTAATAGAAGTATTCTCCTAGAGTTGCCAACCTGTACAGCTGAGCAGTGGTATGGATGCTAAATAAATGTGAAGGGAAAACTTCCATCTCGTGGGAGCGAGGTGCATGGAAGGACAGCTCCTTCCCTCCTTGCTCCTCTCTTTAACAGGACCAGGACATCTCTATACAGCACTTGCCCCCATGCTTCACAAAGATGCACTGTGAGCCTTCCATATTTCACAGGGGAAGAAGCACAGCCTCTTAAGGATCATGACACCTGAGTCCAGTCCCAGCTGGCAGACTTATTTACTCTATGGCAGTGGGAAAGCCACCAACAACACAGGACTTCTGTTTGTAAACTAGGATAAAAACTGTTTTCACAGCAGGACTGCTGTGGGGAATAATACTTTTTGAAAAAGTTTGTTAAAGAGCATGAGACTATTGCTATTAACAATGAGCTGTCATACAGGTGATGATAATAGTCTCATTTTTTTTTCTAATTCATTTTTTTTTTCTGAAGTGCACTTAGCAATCATTGTAGGTATGTTCTTTCCCCTTTTCATGGCTCTAAGTGTTTTGTTCCTATCACTTTCTTGGATCAAATACTAGAAAATAATAGAAAAAGGTAGGGAAAAGAAAAGAAAAGAAATAGAGCCCTTAATGGAAGATTTCAGTTAAAAACAACCCAAGCAAACTTATCTATAGCATTGCAAAAAAAATTTGACTAAAATGAGATAATTAGAACTGGGAAGGTTCACCTCTTGTCTCTTGCTCCTTTGTTTTCAGATGGAACTAACTAATTTCTTGTTTCCCTCCAAAGCACTAGTGCCTATTTTGTGTCAAGAGGCATAGTGCTCAGTGCTGGGGATTTAAGAGTGAACAAGTCACTAACGATCCTGCCTGCAAGGAGCTGAAGAGAAGACAGGATGAACAGAGTATGGCACATGCTAAATTAATTACAATTGTGATAAGGGGTATGAGAAAAAAGTAATAAAATCTTTAAAAATCAGTGACTCAAGAGAATTCTTTCTGAGAAATTTCCTGAGGGTGGGAATTCATAATCTCTGTTTATCCTTGTGATTAACAACTTTCAAAGTTAATAACTGCTTACTTGTTATTTAATGGCATTTATGCTTTTTACCCTCATGCTATTTTCAAGAGTGGTAAAGGAAGATGGTCCTCTTTTCTCACTGTAAGAGCCCTTCAAATATTGGTGACAGCTTCCAAATAAGATTAGTGTCCATGCTTAAAACACAATGCAGAACATTAATATAGCCTTGGGTTTTTTGCTTTGAATTCATATCAAAAAATATCACTGAACTTTTACAGAGATAAATGGCCTATACTTTCCCTACAAAGCATTAGCAATTGTTCTGATAAAAATCAAAGCATTTTCAGTACCCTAATCAAAATGATATAATAGAAGCCCTGAAAAAGAGATTTGCTATTTGTCAATATCAAAATATCACACCACCAACAGTAAAGGAAACAACAAAATAAAAAGGCAACCTACAGAATAGGAGAAAATATTTGCAAACCATATGTCTGATAAAGGGTTAATAGCCAAAACATATAAGTAACTCATACAACTCAATAGCAAAATCCCAAACAACCCAATTTAAAAGTAGGCAAGGGTACTGAATAGACATTTCTCAAAAGAAGACATACAAATGGCCAACAGGTACATGAAAAAGTGCTCAACATCACTAATCTTCAGGGAAATGCAAATTAAAACCACAATAAGATATCATCTCACACCTGTTAGGATGGCTATTATAAAACAAAACAAAACAAAATATAGCAAGTATTGGTGAGGATGTGGAGAAAAGGAAACTCTTGTATACTATTGGTGGGAAAGTAAATTGGTGCAGACACTATGGAAAGCAGTACGGAGATTTCCGAAACAATTAAAAATGAAACTACCATAGAATTAAACAATCCTACTTCTGGGTATATATCCAAAGGAATTGAAATCAGGATCTCAAAGAGATTATTTTCTGTCCCATGTTCACTGCAGCACCATTCACGATAACCAAGATATGGAAGCAACCTAAATATCCCTTGATAGTTGAATGGATAAAGAAAATGTGGTATATATACGCACACAACAGAATTGTATTCAGCCTTAAAAAGGAAGAAAACCCTGCCATTTGTGACATGGATAAACCTGGAAGATGTTATGCTAAGTAAAATAAGCCAGATACAGAAGGACAAATACTGTGTGATTCCACTTATGTGAGGAATATAAAATAGTCAAACTCAGAAGCATAACAGTGATTTCCACAAGTGATCTCCAGGGGAGGAGAAAATAGGGAAGTATTAATCATAGGATATAAAGTTTATCATAAGATATAAAGTTTCAGTTACATAAGATAAATTAAGTCCTAGAGATCTACTATACAGCAGAGTGCCTATAGTTAACACTACTGTATTGTATATTTAAAAACTGCTAAGAAGGTTGATCTTATATGTTTTTATTATAAAACAATAATAATAATAATAAATAAAGAGGGTGGGAGGAAACTTGGAGGTGATGGAGGTGGTTGTGGCATAGATGGTGGTGATGGTTTCATGGCTGTATATTTATCTCCAAACTTATCAATTTGTGTACATTAAATGCATACAGCTTTCTGTTTGTCAACCATACATCAACAAAGTGGTTTAAAAGATATCAGACACCACATGGGAAACAAGGGCACGTGCATGCAGAAATATTAATTACCTGTTTCCTTTTCTGCTGGGCCTAAAACATAAGAGAAGAAAATTTAGGAGAATAGCAAATTCTACCCATGTTGCTCATATAATGTAGAAGGCCAATCAAGCAAGGAAAAGTAGCCTACTTCCTGTTTCTAACTAAAATTTGATTTTGTTCTTGGTCTGCTCGTGAGTATAAAAAAAAAGCACTTTTTTTTTTAAAAATAAAAATTGGAGGTGGGGGGAAGGAAGATAATAAAAAAGTACAGAAGCTTTTCTCATCAAATGAGCATTTTGGTTTTTTTTGAAAGGAGACTGCTTGGCAGGCCTATCTGAGTGGACTGCTTGGATCCATTTTTTAGAATATTCTCACGTTAGACTGGAGATAAGAGAAGGGTGACTCCAGAAAGGGAAACAGTGGGAAGGCTCCCTGCTCACCATCCATTTGGCTCTACTATTGGCTCTTCTCTAACACCGACTTGTTTTTATGTGTGCAAAAAAGGAAGTTCTTTATTCACATCAAAATAGATCCTATGAGTATAAAATACAGCGATAAACAGAGAAATACACTGCTTATCTTTTTTTGTATTCTTGGACAAGGTAATGGTCAAAGATATTAACTAAAACAGTCAAAAACAAAAAGATCCTTACTGTTTTTCCAATAGGGTTCATAAATTTATATAAAACAGTACAGTGTTAATTCAAGTTGTGCACAAACTTTTTTTCTCTTTGTCGAATTTGGAAGGATTTATTTATTACATCCATTTTTATATCAATCCTTTCCATCTGTGTTCAGAACACTCAAAACTCCCAAAACATTCATTATTTGAATGAATATTCAAAACTGAAAACCAATGTGTTTATCTTCCACTTTCCCCAAATGACCGCATGTTCTCTTAACACAACATGATATCATAATTAATGATGTTAAACTGGTAACTAAGGAGGTTTCATGTTGTTACTCTCGTGATATAATATTGGTTGCTATAGTGATGAGATGGCTTTTTTGTTAATCACTCAGGAGGTTGGTTATCGCATGCTTGTTAGAAAGCTTGACCAGATTTGGAGAGAAAAAAGGAATTATAACACAAACAATTATAATCAATCTTTTTCATTGGCTGAATTTTGAGAAAACTATTGTATTTATTAATAAATTTATATTTCATTAAGTACAATTTTACACTGAAATTTTTTTAAAGGATGACTTATTTTTTATTTTCAGATATACTAAGTATTTAACATCAACTGCAAACTTTTTCCTTCCTTTAATTAATGCTACATGTATTATTATATAGGCCCGTATTATGATAATTTGAACAAAGAATTTGAGGCCTTTTCTGTTACTTTTAATTATATAAATCAAAAGACTGTTGAATAAAAGCTGATTTTGTGACTTTCCCTTAAATTCCAATCTACTTATTTCTAAACGTTTTAAATATCAGTATCCTTAATGAATAAAGCCTGAAGAAAGAGAAAAAAAAAATGCACAGTTCTCTCGAGAGACCTAATCTTTCAAATGCATCAATATATTGCAAGCAATTAAAAATGCAGGAAGTTCTATCAGTTTATTTCAGCCCTCACAATAATCAACAAGTTTCCTCCTTCTCCAAGTGACACTGCAGAACAGAAAATAAAATTATGTAATACTACACTGTTACTGATCAGGAAGGAATTCATGGCCTATAGTTTAAATGTTAGACATACTTACAGTAATGTCAAAAAATACAACCCATGAAAACACCTTTTGGTTTCTTGAAAACTCAAAATAAGAACAAAGAACAACTTAAGCACGAATCCTGGGTCTTTCATTCAAGCAGAGTCCCAGGAGGCATATTAAAGCAATGAATAGGAAAAAGCTCTTCAGTTCACCAGCTGAGATTTTAATGAGACATTTCCCTTTGCCGTGGCACAGGATTGTTCAGGAAAGGAAAGGATTTCTCATAGAAAATTTAGTTAATAGGCATCGTGGGCCCTCACTGCAACTTTGGCAATTGCTCACTGCACTGACCTTCTATTTTGGCATATTCTGTGAGTCTAGTGTAATTGATCAAGGCAGCTTTCTCAAGACATTTTCTGACCACTTTCTTCACCTCTTCTGCTGGGATGGGAGTGGCAATATCTTTCATTAAAACCTACCAAGAGAGGGAGGGGGTAGAAACAGACAGAGGAAAAGAAGATAGATATTGCATAAAATAAATACTAAAAACAAATTGCACAAATTGTCCTGGACCTATTGCTGGGAAGGGGGAAGGGGTCCTAGGTAACATGGGGGGAAGTAATGAGTTGGCACTTCACAACTGGGAATGTAATCCTTCAACCTTGGCTCCTCCCATCTGAGCCTCATTTATGCCCATCAAAACCTCCCAGAAGCCAGGCCACCATTCAGTGTGACTGTCACTTTTCCTCTAGGGACCCACAACACCATTAGAGCAGCTGTTTCAGATCAGGATTACAGTTCCTGGGACAAGTAATAAACCAAGCTTGTCTTGCACATCCTCATTTAAAAGCCTTAAACCTTTTGAGCAATATATTTGCAAACAAAAACAAAAATTTCATTAAGAATAAGCATAATTTTTGAGCTCTAAAATAATCAAGACCTCTATTCTTACTAATTAAATTTTAATGATTTGTGATTTGCTGAGAATATCATGGCAGACTATAAAAAGAGAAGGGAGTAAAACTCTTTGTCTTAGTGAAATGAGTGCTTATGGAGTATCAAATGTTAAAATACATATAAACTTTCTGGGATTTTCAAAAAAATAACTGATTATTCTCTATTGTGTTCCTAAAATATGCTTTTGGATTTTCCTTAAAAAGCTGTATTGCTGGGCAGGGAAAAAATACAGTTATATTCAGAATTCAAAATATAGTATATTTAAACACCTTTATATTGATCCATTGATAATCTTCTTTAAAACTTTCTTAGTGGTAAAACTAATCACAATAAGTTTTGATTATGCTATTAGTCAAACTATTTTTCCATATATTTACTGCAATTTTTCTTGTTTTGCTTATATTCAAATTATAAAATATATGGCATAGTGTTAACATAGAGAAGACAATGCTTTTGAAAATTCTCTAACTATTCTATTACTCTTTTATTTTGAAAGGAGTATTCAAAGAACATGAAAACATTCATTTGATGCTTTATTATTTCATTCTCTTTCAGTCGTCAGCCTCAGCACTAAGGATTTCATAATTTCTAATTTATTCAATCATCCAAGTATCAGTGATTCTTGACAATTTTTCTTTTAAGGCTACTTGTTGACAACATTTAAAAAATTTTGTTAGGCAAGGTTTCCTTTCTTGCAAACTGCAAAGTTTATTATTTGGAAAATTTCTTCCCCTATCAAATTCAATTATTTTTCCTTATTCTGACATATAATTGGCACTTTAATTAGAACTGTACATTAGATTTTGAGGCCAGAAAAATACTTCTGTGTACAGTAAAAAATATACAAGCATTAAACACATACTATATTATGTGATTATTTCTAAAATTTGATTTTAAGATTAATTTTATTCCAAATGCAGAACCATGAACTTTACTATCAGACAAACATTAAATAAGAGAAATAGCAGTTAAAATTAGAATGTCATAGAAATGAGTCTAGGGTTTAAATCAGGAAATTTTTCACATTATCTGAAGTGAAGCATTTAATATGGAGTCGGGGGAGGGGAGATTGAATCTTCTTTCCTGGCAAGTGCAGGTAAAGGGCTGGCAAATGCAAAAAGGGAGATGCCAACCTCTGTTTCATGCTTCCTCCCACATTCTTCCCAACACAGGTTTCAAGAATTCACATATAGATTGTTTTATTTTTCTATGTCAGTAAGTGAAGAGACATAAAAATGAAGAGAGGGCCCTTAACATTTCTCTCTCATTTCAGCAAGAGATGTGATTAATGACTGTAACTAGAATAAAGGTCCCTGTTCATCCTGCCACCTGTCAATGCAGGGCACAAGGGCATCTCTGCTATGACTAAGTCTTCCCTGCTGGGGCGAGGAAGGAAGCTCTGCTATAGAAACTAGGACACGGGCTGCACTAGGTACCCATGATGGATGCTGTTCCAAAAATTGAAGCAATCTTTAAGGATTTTATATTATCCATTATACCATAATGAATAGGATAAAATGAATACTATGAAAAATCTGAGTTATGTACAGCTTTCAATATCATAAAAATTATAATAAAACACACTACTACAATAATATTTCTATCACACAAGGCACAATAATCAGGGATAAGACAGGGATATAAAAATAAAATCAATCTATAATCCAATCTCATTTTAATCATCCGTTCTAGTCTTCCTCCCCCAAGTTCTTAAATCACTGAAATAGAGATATAATGTCTGACCAATGTCTTCTCTTTTTGCTTTTAATAGAGAGGCTAACAAACAATGTAATCTCTAAAATTAATCTGGCATAAACATGGACAAGAACAAGTACATGAAGTCAATAAATCAGGATCGGGATAATCAAATTAAGAGGTATAGATGATACCTAGAAATTCTTTTAAATTCTGGTAAGGAACAGTTGGCCACATTATTTAACCATTAGCATCCAACTAGTATATGAATAGATTTATAGACACATGAAAATAATACTTCCCTTTCAAACTTCAACTGTCACAAAAACAGGAGTAGAGCATATACCTTTCATTAAAAAATGATTTGTCAGTATGGATTTTAAATCTTGTTTGGCTGTTATTTTTTGGTGGGGGGGAATTAATTCTTACACCTTGTGAATTCATTTAAGGTAACACAAACTAGAGTAATTGAAATAAACTCTTAGATGAATTTTGAATGAGAAATGATATTCTGGTGAATATTAAATGATAAACTCTACAGGCATGAGGACTATGACAGGTAGAAGTACAAATAAAGTTGGAGGGATAATAAAAGACAACTATGAAGTCTGAAAAGCAGAGATAATCATAGTTAACTGAAAAAAAATACTATTTCATGAGGGAAAAAAAGGTGGGAGGAATGAATACTATCAAAAAGATGCCACGATATCAAGATAGGACGGCAGTGGTAGGCTTTGGAAAAGGCTGCAGGGAAGAAGAAGTTGGTATGGGGACAGTTTGAATGTAGTAAGAAAAGGTGAGAAATTCATGAAATGCATGGACTCTAAAGAGTACAGAGGAATAGGACTATCTGCCTACTTCAATAACTAAAATATACAGCAATTAAGAACACATACAGTATTTATAAAGTAACGTTCAAACATACCCTTTCGAGTAATGAAAGTGTAGCTTTTAGAGCACCTTCAGGTCGTCCAAAGGGAAAACAATATCTTTAAAAACAAAAGAAGTAACAAAAGAGTCAAACATTTAATGCCCAAGACTGTTAAATAATTCCCCCTTATATTGCTTGGCATTAGCGAAGAACAATGAAATGAAGTTAAAATAACATCAAATTTCTAACTGTTAAAAGTTTATCTAGCCCTATGATTTCAATGCTTAAACAATACAGGTGTAAACTGTGATAAAAAATCTTCTAAAATTTTGATGATACATGTATTCAAAAATACAGTAAACAAAAAAGAAACTCAAGGGTCCTTAGTGAAGAGATTTTACGCATTTCCTAATAATATCTTGTTTAAGGTTTGTTGTTATCCAAGCTCTAAGAGAAAATGAAATGATTTCCCTAATTTAGTGGTTCAGGATGGCCACATACACCACGGACAATAACTTCGAGGACAAGCAAGGTTCCAGTTCTGTTCTTTGCTGACATTTGCCTGTCTACCACGGTGCTAACTCTTCGATCTCCCCACACAACACACATAAACCTTCTGTAGTTCTTTTGTCAGCAAGATCATTTACCTCCAGTATTCCTACTGCGTACCAACAAATGGAGGCCAGGTTACAGGGATATTCTGGAATCAGGATCAGAGGCTGGGAGAGTGAGTGAACCACTCAGAAGTTCCTTGTTACATCATGGTAACAGGTTTATTGCTTTTTACAAGGGGGTCCCTCTTCAGGTCAATTTCCACTGAAACAGTACTGAACATCATGGTCATTTCACCCTTTTGGAGCTCCTTGCTTTGTTGAACCAGATTCAGCAAAGCACCCCCTTCCAGGATTGCAGCTCCCACCCCAAGATCAAGTGCCACAGGCAGCTGGGCTGTCCTTAGACTGCCACCTTGCTCTGATTTAGAAATCTGCAAACTAATATCTTGGAATGAAGTTTACTCATCTCCGTATCTTTTTCAATTATTCACAGACTTAAAGGACACATTTTTCTCAGATAATTATTTTTGCACATTGTAATGTGATTGGGTTTCCCTATAAAGCATATTGGTGTTATTTAATTGGTGACCAAATTTTAAAGAAAAAAAAAGATTGATTTTTTCCTACATCTTAAAATAAAGCAGTAGTTGAATTTACAGTGGGATTGGGTTTTAGTTTTGTGAAACTTTCACTGGTCTCAGACAAATGCAAATAAATGTTATATAAATCCAGTCACTCAAATTTTTCTTCAGAACACTATATTTACTGCTCAAGATTTCTTTGCTTAATCTTGCCTCTATGTACCCTATTACTCTCCCCGTCAGGCCAAAAAAAAAAAGCTACAACCAATTTATTTTGATAGTTTTTCCTATGCAGTGGGTGCTTTTTAGAGCATTAGGAAATTAGCGAAATAGCTTGAATCATTTTGTATACTATAAACCTTAATCCACGTTTAAATAAAACACAAATTGGTTCTTGTAGTCCCCTCCCCCTGCTTAATCTTTTCAGTGTATTTGCATAATCCACCCATTGTCTTTCCTATTGTTTATTTCCATTAACCTGTGGGTGACACATTTTATGAATGGAATGTTACTGATCCCCAGATTACATTTAGCGTTTCAGGGCTCTGAGGTCCCACTGGGTATGTTCTGAATTAGCATTAGCTGCCCACGATGTGTAAATAATTCAACACATTTACAGAGTACAAGTAATCCTGAATCAATAAAGTACAGAAAATAACTACACAGAAGCTTAATTAATCTTCACAAAACAAGTTTTAAAAGAAGGGAATCGTTTTGTTCTGCCTTTCAGGATAAATATTTGGGGTTTTTACCACTCTGACAGCTCTGTAACAGCAAAGCAAAGTGGAAACACTCAATTATCAAATAAAATTCAACTACATTTAGTACCTAATCTGAATAAATTGAAGTCAGTCTTATTCCCACTTTGGTAATTTAATTACATAGATAAATGAGCCCGCATAGACTTGTCCTTTGATAAGCCCTATCTTTCCCTTATCCATTTTTAAACATTGTATTTTTTTAATCAAAGTTATATATAATACGCACATACTCTGAAGAGAAAACTAGTTTTAAATGTTTTGTTTTTTTTTTTCCAAATGGAAAACAGAAGCCTTTTGTGGCAGTTCCACCCCACTCCAAGTAATTTCTTTCTTAAAAAAAAAAAAAGACGCTATCAACTTTTAGCTGATTCTTTTGGTAATTAAATTTTACATCCCTAAATTTCATACTAATATTTTTATCTCTTGATTTTTCAGTTTTAGATACTATCCTATTAACTTCCCACTATGGAAGAGAAGCATTTAGCTTTTATTTTTTTAAAACAGCTATGTTTAGAGGTGTAAATGACGTACAATGAACTGCACATATTTAAAGTATATAATTTGGTTACGTTTTATTAATAACATATGTATACACTTGTGAAACTAACACCACAATCAGGATAATTCATGATCCCCAAATCTTTGCTTCCCACCACAGGCAACTACCGAAGTCCTTTCTGTCATTTGGATTAGTTTGTATGTCTACAATTTTATGTCAGAGGAAACATACGGTATTTACTTTTTTGGGTCTGATTTCTTTCACTTGGTATAGTTATTTTGATATTTATTCATGCTGTTGCACGTATCAACAGCTCATTTCTTTTTATCACTGGGTGGTATTCCATTACACGGAATACACTGTTTATCCATTTCTTGCTGAGGGCCATTTGGCTTATGAACATTCATATAAAAGTTTTTTTGTGGACATATGCTTTCATTTCTCTTGGGAAAATATCTAGCAGTAGAATGGCTAGGTCATATGATAGGTGTTTAAATTTTTAAGAAATTGCCAAACTAATTTCCAAAGTGGGTTGTCACATTTTACATTGTTATCAACAGCATATGAGAGTTCCAGTTTCTCCACAAGCATGCCAACACTTACATTCAATTTCTGTTTGTTTTGTTTTGAATTTTAGCTATACCAATAGGTGTGCAGTGGTATCTAATGTTGTTGAGCATCTTTTCATATGTCTTTTTGCCATCATCTGTATTTGGTGAAATATCTGTTAAAACAATTTTTTAATTGGATTAATTTCTTATAATTAAGTTTTAAGAGTATATATATTCTGAATTAAAGTCTACTGTGGGATATGTATTACATAAACATTTTCTCCCATTCTGTGACTTATGTTTTTATTTCTTTGACAATATTTTTGGAAGATCAAAAGTTCTTAATTTTGAGCAAGTTTGAGGTAACAATTTTTTCCTTTATGAATCATGATTTTGGTATTTTACTTAAGAATCTTTACTTTGCCCAAGGACACAGAGATTTTCTACTAAATTCTAGGTCTACTCATTTTGAGTTAACTTCTGTATCAGATGCGAGGTATGGATCAAGGTCAACAGTTTGCATTTGAATATCCAATACAGCACCATTTGTTGAAAAAAGTACACTTTGCAAATTGCCCTTGCACATTCAGTGAAAATCAATAGATCATATTTGTGTGTATGTCTATTTCTGGACTCCCCCTTAGCATACCATCTTGATTACTGTAGCCTTATATGAAATCAGGTAGTGTTAGCATTCCAATGTTGTCCCTTTTAAAAGTTATTTTTGGCTATGGTACATTCTTTGCATTTACATATAAATTTTAGAATCAGGTTAATTTATATAAGATCCTACTGGGATTTTGATTGGAATAACATTGGATCTATAGGTCAATTTAGGGAGAATTGAGATCTTAATAAGACTGAGTCTTCTAAACCATGAATATAATATACCTTTCCCTTATTTAAATTTTTTTCTTAATATTACTTTGTACTTTTCAGTGTACAGGTTGTGCACATTCTTCAACAGATTGATTCCTAAGTATTTCATAATTTTTGTTGTTATTGTAAATGATATTTCAATTTCTGACTGTTGATAATAAATAGAAATATTTATGTATTTATCTAGGATTCTGCAACTTTTCTAAACTCTACTATTAGAGCAGAATTTTTTTTTAGAATCCATAGGATTTTCTATACAGATGATGATGTCAACTGCAAATAAAGACAATTTTGCTTCTTTCTTTCCAATCTGGATGCCTTTAATTCATCTTTTTGGACTCAATGCACTAGCTAGAGCATCTAGTACAATTCTGAACAGAAATGGTGAGAACAGACATCTGTGCCTTGTTTTTGATCTTAGGTGGAAAACAGTCTTTTACCGTTAAGCATAATATGATGTTAGCTGTAGGTTTTCCAAACATGTCCTCAACTGGTTGTATATTACACACATTAATAATAATCTTTCTAATACTCTTATTTATTCTATATTCTGTGTCATTTCTCAGTTTGGTTGGTTTTCTATCCTCTTCATTGGTCATATTTCACTGTTTCTCTATATAACTGAAAAATTTTGACTAGATGCTAGACATTGTGAATTTTACCTTATTGATGGCTAGATATTTTTGTACTTCTTTAAATATGTTTGATTTCTGTGTTTAAAAATGCACTTAAATTATTTGGAAATAGTTTGATCCTTTTGAGTCCTGCTTGTAATCCTCATTAGATTGTGAGGGTAGTGTTCATTTTAGGGTTAATGTGCATGTAGATGGCAATCATACACTATGGCCTTTGCAGAAGGGGGATCTGGTTGGGCTGTTTGAATGGGAAGTCTTTGTTGTCAACAGTTTTAGTTAGGTCTTTCTTCTTGGGCTAATCAGAGACCCAGGGAAGACACCTGCAGTACCTGGAAGGTATAAGCCTGTTTGCCAGCATTTGGGAGTCAAGCGTGTGTGTGCATTGGAGAGGTCTGTGACTCTCAAATTTCAGAATAAACATTTATTTATTCTGTTTCTACCATAAACAGTACCTGATGTTTCCTCTCCTCCACCTCAAAGCAGGTACCATCTAATTTTATGATCTCCAGGGAATAAATCTGTAGTCTACTGTCAGCTGCTGAGTTGGAAAAAAGATCTGGGGATCTAAGTGCTTCTTGAGCAGATTGACACCAAATTGTCCTTCACTCTTACTTTCCAGAGGGGCTTGATAGTGGCAATTCCTAAACATTTTGGCGGCTGTATGATGTAAATGAGATTGCTTCTCTGATTTCACCCTATCACCTTATGAATTTTTTTTTCCTGGATGGCTAAATTAGATACCATTCATCCACCTGACTTCTAAAAATTTTGTTTCTAGGTCATTTTCTCCTCTCTTACTTTTTGTCCTTTTGGGTTTATGCTTTCTTGAAAAAATACTGTTCTGTTGTTTTGGCTAGCTTCTAAGGACACTGAGTCAGACGTTTATTATGCCATCTTTTTTTCTGAGTTTTTGAAATCCATTTCTAAAATAAAATTGGGCCTAAATGAATTCCTATATAACAGTTATCAATAGTACTGTTTTCACTTCTTTAGTGTGAGTTCATAAGTAATTTATGCTATTTCTAAATTTTAATATAAGTGACTAAGGAAGATAATGTGGTAGAATCCTTATGAGAGTCCTAATAGACAATTTTAATATATTGTTTTTCTAAGTTTGCCTATAGTGTCACCTAAAATGTCTTCTATTTCATTTTAAACCCATTTCCTCTTATCTAGTCTTCTATAGACTCAGGAAGACAAAACTGGGAAAATTTATGCAAACTACAAACATCAAAAGAATATAAAAGTTTGCACAAAATGTCTAGACCAATTAATTTCAATTCTTGTCCTAAGTACATTAAAAAATGATACTGAAAAGGATTGTAGAGTACACCTTTAGAGAAACTATCCAAAGATGATGTGCATATAAGAGAGGAAACTAATATACCCCTAATACAAAGCCAATACAATAAATGATGTGGACATCCTGCTCCGTCCTATGTAGTCTCTGGGTGGCAGTGTAGGGGACGGAGCTCCCCTGGTGAGATGGTTCTGAGTAGTCTAACTCAATCATGGCAATCCCACGTGAATGTTAGTGACTGAGGCATCCAGCTAACGGGCTTCCTTTGAACACTGGGTTTGCTTCAGAGCCAGGCTCACGGTAGATGAGGGATAGTTCGCTGGGATCTTCTAAGGAAACTTTTCATCATTTTAAGAGAGAACCACAGAAGAGACAGATCCTACTATGTCCTTTGAACACTGGCATGTATGGATATGAAGCCAAGATATTTCTTCTTCCTATCAGTCTGGGGATGAAGCCATCCCACAAAGGAGGACAGCAATGTGAGAATCACAAAGAAATGGAGGTATGGCAACTGAATTAAGACTGTTTTAAAGCGTACCCTGCCTGAGATCCGCAGGCAAGTGAGCACATAAATTATTTATTGCTCAAACCATTTTGGGGTAGGATTTCTATTACTGAAATCATTGATATAAAAACCAGGGAGACTTATCCAGTTACTGACATAGATATTCAATTGAATGATGAGCTCTCTCTCTCAACAATAGCAAAAAAAAAAAAAAAAAGAGAAAATTACATTGATTTTCATTGAAAGACATATATGATGCATTTAAAGGAATCTATAAAACCTAGAAGACAACATTGTCAACAACAGCAAAACCAGAAATAAGTCTCTGCAAATGCAAAAGACTTCTTCATGTCTCCATTTTGTTTATAAACTCAAAATTAATAATTTCAGGCAGAGAATACAATCTTAACTCTGTAAGCTGAATTCGGCCATGCTAAGTACTATTTAGAACAGTTTTCCTAATGTGAGTTTTCTGGTCTTTTGGGCACAATAATCCTCCAATGTGGGATTGTCCCATGTACTGCACATCTAAATCCAGCACTAAATGACTGCCCCATGCCCCTATTATTGTGACAATGAAAATCCTCCCTCATTCACTTACCCTCAGGTAGTGGTACCAGCCTCAGCTGAAAATCACTAATGTAGGAGAATAGATGTATGGTATATGCTCTGAGAATTTCTTCCTTTGATATCATTTGAAACTCACAGAGTCTAAGCCCTTTATATTACAGAAAAGGAACCAGAAGCTTGGAATGGCCCTATAGCAATCAAATGGTCAAATAACACTTTTGGAGGGCATAGTCACTGAGATTATATTTTAAATAAATTCACATAAAATGATTCCAAATCACATACACGCAACATGGTAGACATGCTATAAGATATAATACATTAATATGGTGACATTTTATAAGGTCTAATAATAATAATAGTGATAGCAAAAGAAAATGTATTGGCATATTTCTGTTTCTAAACATTCGGTTCTATTGAACTAACTATAATCAGAGGAAAGGAAATATTATCAAGATATTTATCTTTTACACTGCAAATGTTTCTTAGCATTGATAGCTAATTTTTCCCGAGCAAGGAACTGTGCCAGGCCCGTGTTCTCAGAGTGTAAATAGAAAAATATCTAATGACAGAAGCAATGTATGTAATAAGTATGTTATAAGTGACAAGTGAAGCATACAGACAGTAAATGCTAAAAGACTTCAGAACACTCCTTGCTGGAATTTTTGAGAAAGGCTCCACTGTGGAGGTGAGACTGAGAGTCTCCTTACCTGGTGATAGAGAGAGGAGGAATCTTCACCAGAACTGGGGGAAGAGGGTATGCAAGGATGAGAAACGTGAAAGGCAGGCAAGAGGCACAGTGGAATGGATATTTACAGGGAATGGGTAACCTAAAAGAGTACTAGAAACCAAATGGCAGGCTGGGAGGCAGACCACAGATCGAAGAATGTGGCTCATACTCTGCTGGCAATGGTGTGGGCGGGGGGATGACTGATAATTCTTGAGTAGTAGCAGAAAGACATAATCAACAATTTTTAGGGGAAGGGAGGAGGTAGTGAAGTATGAGCAAAGCAAATTAATGAGTAGAATATACACCTGAAATGGCTTATTTGATTTTCTAAAAGGGAAGAGAGTCTCTCTTTTATCTCCTCAAATCTCTCTTTTTCTTCCACTGAAACAGTTCCGATTCCATCAGGCCTGAAAAAAAAAACAATGAGAATCAGTAATTTATATTGATAAATCATTTACTTTTATATATTTTATACATACATATGTATTTCTCTGAAAAGTCCAAATAATTAAAGAAAAGGCATATCGGTCCACAGTATACATATTAATTGTGTTTACAGTACAAATTTATTGGAGATATTTGCAGCCATTTGCTTCCTATTTTGACCTGGAATGAATGGAATGGAATTATTCTCTTTTAGTCAGCCTTCAAGGTAAAGGATTACAATAAATATTTTCCAGATCTACAGAAAACAATGACTAGTCCTTGAAAATGGCAGTGAAAAGTGTTTCATAGTGGCATCAAACATTTGACCAATTAAATGAATATTCCCCCGAATGAAAATATTTTTAAAAATATACTGAATGTAGGCTAAAATGTTTTAACTGCTTCTCTTCCAAATAAAAATTAAGCTAATATGAATTTGGAAATTTAATTTTAATTGTTGTAAGAAACATAGACATTTTGGATACATGTAGAAGCACTATTCTCTTGTTTTTTGTTTAAATATGTGAACATATAAATAAAAATATTAGAAAAAATATACAGAAGACAGACTAGCTATGTTTCTTTTCAAGATTTTTGTATTTAACTAAATATCCCTATAGAATCAACGTGAGTTCCACTATGAGTTGAAAAAGTAGCTATGAAAACTGAAAAAAAATCTTTTGCTAAGATTAAAATATAAAATATATCTAATAGCAGAGACTTAAAATTTATTCTGTATTAATTTAAGTATCTTGTATAGAAATCATCTAAAATATTGAAAATGTAAATTTTAATTGTTTGCCTCTGTTAATGAGGAAGAAAAAACACAAACATATTAATCTCATATTCATTTCAAAGCTTGTTTGTAGATTTTAACAGCAAAATGAGTCTTTTCTACTTGATAATTAACAATCATTTCCTACCTCATTAGCTTATTTGTTTAAAGATTATATTTTAAAAACTTATGTATTTATCATTCCAGTGTACTAATTTTAATGGTTATGTATAAAATAGGTAAACACACGGATTATCAAAAACAAAACAAAATGAATGCTTAAAATAACTTTGCCAACAATATTTTCATTTGATGTGCCCACTTTTTAAAATATATACATGTACTCATGGGTATGTGTTTTTATGTAGATATATGTTTGATGCTTGTTAACTACTCAATTAGGATAAAAGCAATTAAACTTGTACCTGAATCATCGTGACCTTTTATTCATATCAAAACATCATCTAATTATGAGAAGTTTTCCTGATATACAATAAAATATTTTTACTCCAGAAACTTACATGCTGCTGGAATTTATGCTTTGAAAACATTTCTTACAATTATATTTCACTCCTAAGTAGGGAAACATCAATTATTTAATTTCATATTGAGAATAATATATCAATCACATTAATTCCATCAGAATTCATTTTGAATGCTAACAACGGAAAAACTACTAAAAAAAATATTGGTATTTCAAGTACTTTTGGGAGGAGAAAAAGTCTGATGTATAAATTATAAAGCAGTGAACTATGGGCTAATTCTAATGTTTTATAGTAATTTAATAATGGATTTCTCACATTATTATTACTTCCAAACCAACTCCCATTGAACAAATGTTAGCACAAAACCCAGACTATAATCTATGAATAAGTACTGACGCTGGTCACAAAAGTTCAACTGGCGAGTTCTATGTAAATCATTAATTTGGGAATTTGGACGTTCAGACAAAAACTATACCTAAATGATGTTATTACACAGACAGCTATAAAAACTCAGGTGGTTATTTCACTAAACATGCCTATGCAAACTTGATAAAAAAGAGCAAAGATCTTCTCTTTATTATTCTGATGATTGATATAATCCTTTGGCTTAGCTATCTGGCAAGGTGCCATATGGTTAAATTTGAGTGAATTTTCTTGTTTGGTTCAACTGTCAAGTAAGATCATGATCCGTGGAGACTGAGTAAGTTGTCCTGTCGTATAAACTTCACGGTGGCACCCTGCCTACCTGACAGAATGGAGCCAGGGGTTCAGGTGATGACAAGCGAGAAAGGTAAGTCAGGGGAAGCTCACTTGTGTTAACCTTTACTTAAGATAAAGATTGTCATATCAGTGAAGGACCATCATTTTACTGAGTTTATCACTAAATTAGGTCCAAATCTGACAGGTTAAATGCAACATTTAACGATTTGGACTGGCCTTTATTTACAAGTTCTTATTTTAGGGTATATACCAGACTAGGTACTGAATATTAGGTATAGGAAGTAGCCTTCTATAGCTAAATCATCGGTAACAAAGAGCAACTTTGCTGTAGGCTTCCTACAATAATTCTTCTCAATAAATGCAAATACTTCCTATGTCATCAACATTTTCCTTGTCACTGTAATTATTAAAAAAATAGCAATGAGCAATTATAAAATCTTTTTAATCCTTTAAAATCTGCACCTGGCACTGTGCTAGCTGTTTTATATGCAAAATAACACAGAATGCTCACAACAATCCTGTCTTCAGTTTCCCAAGAAGCTCAGGGAGGTTAGGTTACTTCCCCAAGGTCACACAGCTGGAAAGTGCAGGAGCCTAGACTTGAGCCTAAGCTTCTTGCATTCCAAAGCCAGTACTCTCAGTTCCCATGACTTACTCTCTTTCCCCTATACTTTCACAGAAAATAACAAAGAGCAGTTAAAAAAAAAAAAACCAAAAAGCAAAACAAAACAAAAAAACCTCACTGAACCATGAAAGCCATAGCTGAGAAACAATAATGGTGGAAATAGTTTAAATACTTATTCACATCAGGCATTTTCTATTTGACTTGTATAAGGCAGAAAACATAAAAATTAATAAAATTTAAGATACAATGCCTAACACTGAATCGGTCAAAGAAGACCTTAACAAAGAGAGTCCTAAAACTTGCTCTTTCCCCCATTATAAAATATGTACTGGTGGAAATCTTCAGAGAAATTGAAACCAGTTAAGTTTAGTAGAGTCAGAGTAATAGAGATTTAAAATGCATAGTTTATCTGAGCTCGGTTTATAAATTCATTTCTGTCAGCCCTACCTTCAAAACATAGCCAGACCCTGACTGCCCCTCACCATTTCTACCACTGCTCCGCCGGTCCCAGCTACATCAGCTTTTCTCCTGAGTACTGCTGTGGCCTTGTTGGTCTTTCTCCTCCAGCTCTTCCTTTGTCAAAGTACCAGCAACACACTACTGTGGGTCTCTTTAAGCATGAGTCACATCATGGTACTCCTAGGCTCAAAACCCTGCAACAGTGGCACCCAACATGAAAGCCAAAGCCTTCACGAGGGTTTAGAAGACCTCACGGTCTTGCTCCCCACACTCACTGCCTGATCTCTGTGCTGCAGCCATATTGGCCTCCCAGCTAGTCCTCACACATAGGACGCATGCTCCCGTCTCAGCCTTTGCAAGTGTTGCTCCCCCTGCCTGGGAGCCCTTCCTCTAGGCATACCCAGACACACACACACACACACCTCTTGCTCATTCACTTCCTTCCGGTCTCTACTTACACGACTCAGGATTAGCAAGGTTATCTCTAACCATCCTATACAAAAGTGTATTTCCCATTCCAAATGCCTTTTTTCTTTTAATATGCTTTATTGCTGGACAATGTACATATGGCCACCATTTGATATGATATATTTATGTATTTCTTTATTGTCTGCCTCTTTTGTGCTGTATCCCTAGTACCTAGAACAGTGGCTGGCATATTGTTGATGTTCAATGCATATATGTTGGAAAAAATATAAAAATATTAGTTAAGATTATAAGAATTTTTGAATAATATGACAAATTATTATTATTATTGCTTATTAGTATTAATAGGATAGAAATCATTTGGAAAGTTTTAATCACATAACAGTAGGTAAAATAGGAAATTGTGTGAAAAGCAAACAGAAGCAGGGATTGTAGTTAAGTATTCTGGGGGAAAGATCTCTAACAGAAGTTAGTATGTATTTATACTTAGCAGGAAATCTTTAGTGTTTAGTTTCACTTTAATTAATAGTGAATAATTTTCTTTAAATCTGAAGAATAAACTTTTTCTCCTTAGATAATAAAAGTAAAAATAATAATAACTCTTTGACATTGATAAAAAGTCTATGTTGAAATGTGGTTATTTAAAATTCTAACATAAAAGATCAATTTTCTAATTTGAATGTTAACTGGGGTTTAATTCTATCACTGATAATTAAACATTAAAGTGGTTCTAATGAGAAGGTAGGTTATTCTCATGTATCAAGATTTAATATTTTCATTTATTCCTGGTGTCTGCAGTTATTGAAGTTATATGATTTCACTAAAAGTAAAGTGCTCTGTGAAAGAAGATATGAACAAATTATGAAACATGGATTAAAAGTGGATACGCTTCTTTTAGTTACAGATAAAGTCAAACAAGTTATGACATGGAACCTCCTCCTGGTATTAAATAATAAGCAACTGAACTCCAAATGCATTTGTGTCTGTCTTTATATTTTAAAGATTCTTAAAAAACAGAATTTGTACAGAATTTCTGCCACTGATGCATAATAGCCTGATCTTATATCTGCATATGGGTCACATTTTGTTTGCAGAGAAGCTATCTCACACACACACCCACACACACACACACCCACACACACACACACACACACACTCTGTGTGCATACACAGACATATATACACGCATACACATACTCACAAAATATCTTTTATGAGAAGCAGATTCATCCACAAAATATTTCATGAGGCCTATACATGTTAATTTTATTACATTTCTTCATGAACTAAAAAAATTTATAATTTGTGCTATTCAATCTGGCAGATTAAGGTATTTTAAAACAAACAAACAAAACCATTTGTATATATTGGACATCTTGTCTTGATTACCAGTTCCTCCTGTAACAAATACAACATGAGCTCTAAGTTGAGAAAATGTTTTTAAAGGACTGGAACAAGATGGATAAACAGTAATATGAATCCATTTTCCATTATGTCTGATGGCCTCTGGGGTGAACAAATAAGAAATTAGTTTATATAAAGATACAGAACAATTACTGTAAGGGTTAAGAAATATCTAAGAGAAGAAAAGTATAAAACTGGGCTGCATAGACAGGCATTTGAGCCAAAGAGAAAATATCGACAAGGGAATCTGCTTAAATATTCATATATGGGCTGACCTAGTAGCATCGCTTCCCCTGCTTGTAGAGTTTGTAGTTCACACATTTTATGGTTCCTTTTTCCAGTAAAATAAAAAATTTCAGAGGTTTATAACACCAATAAAAAACAATGTTGGCATGTTTAATACCTATTTCTTTTTGGTAAATTTGGGTAAATGAGGCTCACTGACTGTTATTTTCTAAAACAAGTTGTAAGGAACAATGACCCTGTGCTCCAAGAAAATGGACTAAAGAGCTCAGATATTTTTTGAACAATGCAAATTATGTAACCCTTTTGGAGGTTCATAGTGCAACCACACTATGTTAAGGAGTCTGAGAAGTCTGATAGTAAAGAAATCTGTTTAACTTTGTTTAAAAATACTTCCCATAATTATTTAGGCATGGGATCTCCCCACAATTCCTACTTAAAAAAATCATTATTTAGTGTTGATAAATATTTGTCATATTACTTAATGAAAACTATAATATTTTCTACGGTTATTTTCTCAATCAGTTTTTATTAGTGGACAGCTTCTAGATCCTTGAGGGATGAATGTGTCCTTGGCTTTATAATCCCTAGGTCCAGAGTGCTCAGGAAGTCTGGGGTTGAATGAATATTCTAGAGCTAACACTGTACATAAAAGTTTGATGAGATTGATGAGACAGATTTCTTTCAATCACCCTTCCCCACCCCCTCTCCCCATCTCCAACTCATCAGGTAAGTCTCCTTGTCCTGGAAGTTAGGTGGTTTGTTGGAAAAGATTATTTCACAAGCAATGAGTGGGCAAATGACAAAGTTCATGGTGCTTTTGAGTTTCTTACAGGCTTCTTTTCGCTTGCCTCCTCCTATGAGGAATGTATGACATCTCAGCTTCCTCAAGAGAGAGTGAGAAGGGGAGAGACGCCTAGAGGGTATTTCTGAATTGTCACTTCTGCCTGCAGCACAGCAGGTAAAAGTCACTTTGCACTTCGTGTATTTCCCACCAATATCCATTAGTGAACAGGATGGAAAGGAGAGGATTTCACAGCACGAGAATCAGAAAGGATGGAAGACGATGAGGGAGAAAACGATCCCTTTTTTTTTGTTTCCTAACCTATAACACCTCCTGTTGTCTCAATCAAAGTGACGTATCATTTGGATGGTAATATATTACATAATCAGTGTCCTTTTAATTCCTCTGTACTTTTAAATATCCAGAAGAAGAAATTAATTCAATCCCTATACATTTATTGAGATAGAATAAACAGATTTTCTATGAGAAATATTTTAGAAGATGAAATTCTGAAATCATCTTCTTCTCTTTTTACAAACATTCCTTCCTCCATAATCTTTCCCCATTTGGGTTTTGTACTGCATTCTACTTTCTTTGAAGGTTTTAAAAAAGAGTTGACATCTTTGTGGTGAAAGCAATGATCTGATTCTATGGAGAAACAAGATCTTGTGACTTAGTCTTTGTGTTAGGATGGTGATAAACAGGCCAAGGACCAAAAAGTGTTTGATAATTGGCCTCTCCTGGAACCAAACAAACGAAAAAATTTCCTTGGACTAATTCAAACTAAAATCATTTGTTTATTCAATATGATATAATAATAACTATTTATGGAGCACCTGGCCAGGTCATGGGAACAACACAATAGTAATGATCTCTGACCCAACAGAGTTTATGGCAGGAGAAGGGATAAAAAATAAAATCAGACAAGTATATATTGCATTTAAGAAAGGCAAGTACAAAGATTTGATTTAGTTTGGAGTGTCAGGAAAGGATTCAGTTCAGGAATAATATTTAACCTGAGATGTGATGAATGAACAGAGTTAACCAGATGGAACATGA
This sequence comes from Avahi laniger, assembly GCA_963575035.1. Classification (NCBI taxonomy): domain Eukaryota; kingdom Metazoa; phylum Chordata; class Mammalia; order Primates; family Indriidae; genus Avahi; species Avahi laniger. The sequence goes on from CAUYSK010008847.1 coordinate 54,713, forward strand.
AGCACAGGGGTATATGGAGAGGGTTCCAGGAGGTTCTCCATAAAGACATCCAAATAATTTTTTCAAAATGCAAATTTTATCATATGACTTCTTTTGCCAGGATAGCGCATTGACTTCATACTCCAAAAATCCCTCTTCTCTACAAAACACCTCAGTGCTATATAAGCTACATCAAACATATGTTCAATGTAGTTCTGCACCTATAAGAAAATAAAATAATTCTCCCCAGAGGTACACAGAGGAACTTTTAGAATGATGGAACTGTTCTGTATGGCACTAGGGTGGTGGATCAATGACTGAGTGTGCATTTTCAATACTTACAGAACCGTTAGAACTATACAGCACGAAGAGTGAACTGTACTGTATGCATATCTAAATAAGAAAAATGAAAACAAACTAGGATGTTGAGGGATCCCAGGGAGAAATTAATATTCTAACAAAGAAATCTAATTTACTATATGACATAACCCTACTAAAGAGGGTGGGGGAAAAAGCTGCTGCCACATTGAATTTTGGAAAATAGCATCTCAACTGGAAACTGAAAGGCTCTTGACTAAAGAACTGCAGACAAATGCTGTAGGCTAGCTGAAAAATTCTGAAACTGCTTCCCATGTGTACAGTGGTTGAACAAATAAGCAAATGGATGGTGGATGGTGGATGGTGGAAGTCAGATTTCTCACTGTTGAAGAGAGAAGTAACAGATAAATGAGACAGGAAGGCTGTAACGAAAGTCATGGTCCTGGATTAGAGTTGGAGACATCAGTATGAACTCACAAATTAGTACACATATATATCACCTAGCTCTGTCCACTGAGAGGGCCTGGAAGTCATGCTATCCCAGCAGAAATGAGCATATCTGTCACTCAGGTCTTGGTTTCTAAATACCATTCTCTAAAAACCGAAATCAGAGCTCCTTGGATAACTGCCTGATTCTTAGGCTGGGACAGGGAAAATACAAGATGAGCTTGAGGCACCAGAAAGTAAGAGAAAATGCTCAAAAGACAAAAGGGTGGGGCACACCAAAGGGAACCAATGTAAAAGAGCTCCCAATGGCTAAAGTGGGAACAATTTGAGCAACGAAGTAATTTAGGAGGTATCAGATTATAACCCAAAGTATAAAACAACTATACATTAATCTAAACTGATAAAAAAAATGGTTAAATAAATAAGTAAACAGGAGAGAAGAGACAAATCTTCTGTACAAAAGAATTCCAAATAATATATGTGGATAATTCCCTTTCTAGGAGGTAGCATTTGGTTTTTCTATCCAGTGTGCATTGAACTTAGTAATTTGTTTCAAAATAGAGTGTGGAGAAAGAAAAACAATTTTACAGTGGAGAAACCTGACAAACACCACCAAGATGTCATGTAGATATAATGTACTCCCTGATAGAATGTATTAAGATGGGTATTTCTTTTTCCATTCATCCACTGATACACAATGGAATATTATTCGGCCATAAAAAGAATGAAATTCTATCATTTTTCAGCAACATGGATGGAACTAGAGGTCATTACATTAAGTGAATTAAGCCAAGCATAGAAAGACAAGTACTGCATGTTCTCATTCTTATGTGGGAGCTAAAACAGTGGATATCATGCAGATAGAGAATAAACTGCAGCTTACTGGAGGCCAGGAAGGCAGGAGGCAGAGGGGATAAAGAGAGGTTGATTAATGGGTATAAACATACACTTAGGAGAAATAAGACTCAGTGTTCGATAGATCACTAGGGTGACTATGATTAACATTAATCTATTGTACATTTTGAAATATTAATAGCTAGAAGGGAATAATTTGAATGTTCTCAGCATAAAGAAAAGGTAAATATTTAAGGTGATGGATATTCCAATTACGCTGATTTGATCTTTACACATTATATGAATATATCAAATTATCACATGTACCCTGAAAATGTGTACATCTATTATATATCAATACAAAATTAATTAATTAATTTTAAAAAGAAGGATATTTCATCTTTTTTCAAAATCCCATAACCCCAAGATAATCATTGAAATGTCAGAGAAACCCAAATTGAGGAACATATGACAAAACACTTGATCAGTATTCCTCAAAACTGTCAAAGTTATGAAAAACAAGGGAAGGCTGAGAAACTGTCACAAATTATGACAACTAACTGCAATTTGGTATCCTGAATTGGATCTTGGAACAGAAAAAAGGACATCAATTAAAAAAATATCTGGTGAATAAGGACTGGTATTTAGTTAATAGTAGTGTGCCAATGTTGGTTTCTTAGTTTTGACTAATGTTCCAGGGAAATATGTATGACCATAACATTAGAGGAAACTGAAATATTGAAAGTCTATGTATTATCTTTGACATTTTTCTATGATCTAAAATTATTCTAAAATTAAAAATTTATTTTAAAAAGAAACAATAGAGTTCAGTAAAGCCACAAGTTGCTCCTTTGAAAAGACCAGTAAAGTTGGTAAACTTGTGGTAAGATGGATTGAAGGGAAAAAAGAGAAGGTAAAAATAAACAACAGAATGTGAAAAGAGACATATCTGCAGATAAAGCCAAAAACATAAAGAAGAACAATTCAATATCAATCCATCTGAAAACTCAGATGAAATCCACCATTTCTTAGAAAAATCATAACTTGCTAAATCTCACTCAAGAATAAATGGAAGGCCTGAATAGTTCTGTAAGTACAAAATAAACTGATACAATAGTAAAAATCTTTCCACAAAGAGATCTCCAAGCCTGGTTTAAAAGATGAACTATTGATTAACTTAAAAAAATAAGACATTTGAGTCTTATACAGAACAAGTGGGAAAGCTCCCCATTTCATTTTATATGGGCACAATAACCTGGATGCCAAATCCTGACAAAAGCAGTACAAGAAAGGAAAACAACAAGCCAATTTTGTACCAACATAGATCTAAAAATGCCAAACTTGACCAGCAAAGGCAATGGTAAATTGTATATATATAGCTTTTTTGTTTTTATGTAACAGCATTTTTATATATTTATAATATACTTATATATATTTATAATATATAAATACTATGTTTTTGAAAAACTTCAGTGTGTTAGGAAACTACATAGATCCAACTCAAGACGCAAAACTTTTTTCCACGCCTAACTCTAGAAGCTAAGAAGGCTACAGGTACCAAGTTTATGAATTGCTATGCCTAGGTGTAGCTCTTGTTTCTGTGTCTGGTTAACCTGAAATAGTCCAAAATATACTGAAAAATTCCTTTTGTCTTGTCTTTGCCTCAGTGATTTACCTTCAATAGGCTTTTTTCAATCCAATATTCTAGAAAAATCCAGAAGTGTTTGCCACTCTCATACTGGGACCATGTTTTCCAGCAACATGAGGTGGAGGAGCAAGGAGGACCCAGAACTTCCTCAATCACAGATAGTTGAGACACTACTTGGTGCTGCTCTTCCAGTCTCATCCCCCTGCTTGAAACTTTTCTATGGTGTGTTGTCATAACAATGACACTCTCAAAATCAGCCTGAGAACTATCAGTGTTTTACAGAACAATCCCCCAAAGCTAACCAACACATTTTATAAATAAAATATTGCCACTTGTTACTTAAGCAATATTTTATCATTTACAAGTGCTTAACAGAATTTTATTTGACCTATTGAGGAACCACATGTCAGGTAGGTAGCATTGCTGCTATTGCTCACAATGAACAGATGGGAAATTGAGGCTCAGACAGATTAGGACCGACTGCTGGAAGTCAAATAAGTTATAAGTAGAAAAGCCAGGACAGGAACACAGATGCTTTGATTCCTAGAGCAGTGCTGTTTTCAACATGCCAAGTCTCACCCTAGCCCTGTGCTTTTCTTTTTCTCTGTTTTTGTTTATCAGTTTTGCTTTGAAAGACATTATTATCTTGCTTCAGTGTGGATCTTAAGGTCGGGTGGGTTTAGATGTTATTGCTGGGTAAGTCTGATTAAGGCAGATTTAGAGTTGTTCTATAGTTTTTGCTGATATAAAAAGGGTCCTTTAATGTATATTTAAAATATATTCCTTGATATTCACCCCTTCTGCCTTTGTGCCTTTAGCATATAGGATGAAATCTGAGGTTATCCACATTACATAAGGATCACCTCGCTTATGACCATTGATCTGGTTGCCCACCTGCCACAAAAGTGAGTCTCTAGATTTACAATGTGTGTGGCACTGACACTTAAGTTCTCTAAGTCACATACCCAAGACTAGAAGAAGTGGTAGTGAACATTTCTGATAATCCTATTTGATACAATTATCTATGATTTTACTCAAAAATGCATCACTGTCTCTAAAATTAGAGGTAGCAAGTCAGGGCATAATTTCTGAAGTGATAGTCAAGGGGAAATGTTAGCATCTGTGAAGACAGAAGTATTGTGATATGATGATTTGACCGATGCCCATTAAGGTTGTCTGCCCCTCTGTGATGTGATCTGGCGTCCACAGAAAATAGGGATGATTTTGTATATAAACTATAGCTATGTTGTACTCTTGTAGCCTGCACTTGAAAGCGAGCACATCTGGGCTGGCCTTTGTCAGGCATGCAGCAGCTCTAGATGGCCCTTCTAAACCGCAGACAAGTCGGTGAATACACTGTATGTCTTACATTAAATTGGAACATAAAAGCCATTTTGTGTTGCTGCTTTAGTTTCTCCACCCTCAGCCTGACTTACAAAACCGCAATGTATAACCACACATATCAACCTAGAACTTTGCCCTATAACGCATTGTCCCTGAAAGTCTCTTTTCTCCTTCCTGTCAGTCCTTAGCAGCACTATGGCTCATTGAGTGGCTGTGTTATTCACGGATGTGTGTGGCTATCATCCTGCATGAGTGTGTCTGTTTCTGTCCTTGACTCATTTTTTCTTTCTCCTTTTCTTTTTCTCTCTCTTCCTCAGTCTTAGTACCAGCCAGATCTTTTCTGTTTAACTCTATTCTTTCATTGCTGAAACACTCAAAGTGCCATTCAGAGAAGATGTGTCTGTACAGACAGAACACACCTAGAGAGCTCAACGCTGCGTAACAGGATGCGCTCCCTGAAAAATTTCAAATCCAGACAGCACTGCTGTCCTTCATTTCAACAACAAAAGGAAATCTTTTCTTCTTTTGAATTTATGACAGAGGTAGTTAAGGTAATGAGGTAATGAGCAAAATGACTCCCTGAGGACGTGTCTTGACAGATGTAAAAATTATCATTAAAAAAAAAGACCATGGCAACACTGTAGAAAAATCAGTCCTGACACTGACGGTATTTTTAACAAAAGTCCATATAAATATCAGATGCTGCAGACGTGGATCAGACAAGCACATCTTCACAAGGGGAGGTTGCTAAACCCTGAATATTCTATTAGCAAAGAAATTAAGAGTATAATTACATACACACGGAAATATTTCTACTTAGCATGAGGTACAGCCCTAACTACCTACTTTTCACGTTTTTCCTTGTCTCACAATTTGTATCCTCGTGGGCTGTGTGACAAAGGAAAGCACATTGGAATAATAACAGTAATCAATAGTGATATGGTATTTTATAATTTTTATAATTATCTAGTACCTTCACATTAGTATTTCCCTCTTTTATATATGAGAACTCTGAGCTTCAGAGAGGTTAAGTGATTTGCCGAACATAGGTCAGTTTGCAAATTTCAGAGCCAGGATTCAAATAGAGATCTTTCGCCTCTTTTTATTCTTTCATTGCAGTAGCATGACATTTCTGAATGACATCTGCAAACATTACAGCAAACACCATAACTTTCAGCTTATCTTGGATAATTTCTACCCTAAACTGAGGTTCGAATTTTTCTAAAACCTATGCTTCTTCTTTTCATCTTCTCAAGCTATGTGTCACCTAAATGTTGAATCAGCGATGGATGCAAATTTCTGTTCCTAAAACACCACCAGAGATACCTGAATGTATACATAATTTAATCTTCTGGAAAATGGATTTAATGAATGTATAATATTAAAGATAATACATGCATGAACATATAAACATATCTTGAATTACACATTACAGAGTACCATTATAAAGAAAACAATAGTTTTACAGAATAAAAGTAACTATGGCAACCTATAGATTCAAATCAGGCTGCCTCCCAGGCAATGGCAGCAGCTCCTAGTTGCCTCAGTAACTTTCCATTACAATGTGTCTCAAACACATAAATTTTAGGGGGACATTAGCTGAATTTCCCACTTAATGTTCTCAATTTAATTTTACCTTTCTATGTTGAGGTCTAAAATAATCTGATTATATAATATTCTTTGGGCTTGTCTATTTCACTGCAGTCTTCTTATCTCCTTGTATTTCAGAGCCCTGCCTTCCACTGGAATGCCAATCTTCTGACATCTATTAGTCAGGAGGAATTAAGACAAAGTGAGGAGATAAAATACGGCCACCTGACACTGGCTATCAAAGGTTAGTTATCCTGACTGGCCCATGTACCCCCACGTTTGCTGAGTATAGAGGGTTTAGTCTGCGATAAAGGAGAAAAGGACTACAATCAGCAACTTTCTCTGAATTTCCAAGCAAGGCTGGGCTCCATAATGAGGTGAAAGCCTGAATAGACAGACTAGGATCAGTCTTATCATGGGCTGAGAAATGGCAGCATTGGGGACTTTAACAAATATTTATTGTGTACCCACAATACGCAAGCCACTGTGTTAAAGTTTGTAGAGGAAAACAGGTGAATGAAAACTAGTTTTTGCCTTCAAAATGATCTAGTGGAATAGAAGCAGGGGTGTGTGCGTATGTGTGTGTACACGTGTGCATGTGTACATACAGCGTATAAGTATAGGTGACAAAGGTCATGAGATAAGTACAGATAAAAGGTTTTTACTATTTGAACGAGTTAACAAAGTCTTCTGAGAGCAGTTTTGTGATACTGGGGAAAAAAAGAAACTTTCCACGGAAAATAAACACATTATTTAGGGTAATATTACTGAGTAGGTAGAACAGGATGAGAACAGGAAAATGTTGCTATTGTAGCTTAGATTTTTTATTTAATAATCGAATGGAAATCGTTGGTTGTTTTGAAAAGGGGTATGGTAAAGTTAATATGTAATTTTGAGAGTGATTGATAGAATACTATAGAAAGAAAAAAGTATCAGAGTGATGACGTAAGATGTACAGACAAGAAAAAATGAAGGCCAGAATTTGGGTAGACACAATGGATATATTATAGAAAAAGAGAAATTTGAGGGGTACTATGGAGATATAATGTTGACACTGGCAACAAATTAAGTCTAGGAAGTAAAAGAAAAAGATGAGTAAAAAATTAATGCATCATTAATGGAAAAGATATTAACACAAATAATGAAGTCACTCATTTATTCACCAAATATTTACTGAGCACTTATTTTATGCCAGGAGTGTTACTTTTTGTCAGGTACTTTGCTAGGAGTTACAAGAGGTATAGGAACTGTTTTAGTGAGATGATGGATTTATAATAATTCTATACACGGAGAACTGAAAGTGTGAGCACAACATTTAAGCCACTAATTATTAACAGAGATCTGTAGTTGGGGAGAACAATGAGGTTGGAATTATCTGTATATCAAGAGGTCACCGCTGAGGCTGTGGAAGGGGGTGAGATAACTGATGTAGAAAAATTCTCAGAAAGAAGAGATCAAGTTTGAGAATAGATATGAGAAAAAACACTACACTGCTCTTAGGAATCTGGAGGAACAGAAACTATTGGCAGAGGAATGGTCAAAAATATAAAAAATAAAGAAGGGGAGAATAAGGAGAGTGAAGCATGAGCGCAGGCTACTGGATTGGGTCACCAGGAAACCCATTTCAGGAGGCTCCATCAGCAAGCGAGGAGCTGGAAAGAAGATAGAGGCAACGGGAGGAAAAGTTTGGCTGGGAAGATAAAGAGAGCGATGGAATGGTAGCTTGATAGGATAACAAAATACATAAGACAATGTAAACTATTAGTTAACATTTTTTTGAGCACTCATGGGCAAGGCGCTATTCTAAGTGCTTGATGTCTATTAACACGTTTAATCCCTACCACAATTTATAACTTACGGGAGAGATGTTATTATTATGTCTTCTCATAGGTGGGGAAGCTGAGAAACAAATTGATTAAGAAACATGCCCAATATCACACAATAAATATTAATTTGAACCCAGATGGTCTGACTTCAGAATTCCTTGGCCACTGTATTATGTTGTGAAGTTCCCTGAAGCTTAGATAGGTTTGTGGGAAGAATGAAAACGAAGAAGTGTAAAGAGGGAGAGATGAGTAATGGTTAAAGCAAGGTCAAAAAGGATGTGATGAGGGGCACCTCCTTTATGGAACGAGGCCTCGCAAAGGCTCCCTGGAGACAAGCTTAAGAGAAGAGAAGGAGGGTGACATGGGCAGATTTTTAAACCCAGCGGTATATAGTTGTAGGTGATGACATTAGGCGATTTTTTGTGGCCTTGGTAAAGCAAGAGGTGAGGTCACTGGATCAGAGGGCTAAAGGAGGATACTTGCTTGTGAAGTATAGATCAGGGAAGGGACTGGGAGGAGACACTACTTAAACCCCACTATTTATCTTGTTTTGTCAATGAGAGTTTATTTCACAGAGGAAAAGCAAGGATCATTAGGCATGCACAAACCCATCAACAAATCCTCTCCAGGCACACACATGCATTGCAATAAGAATCATATGGACACTTAGCTGTGCAGACCCCAGTACTAGATGGTACGTAAGAATTAAAAGGCTAGTTCTAATCTCATAGACCTTTTCTCTCTCTCTGTCTTTCGAGTGGCTTAACCAGCAAAGAAACCAAAGCCCAGCCCACCTAAATCAACAGCATGCTGACGTACATTTTTCCTTTGTTATTTTTATTTCCTTTTAAGAAGTGTTTGCTATTTAAAATCTGTTACTAGGTGATAATGGCAAAGCACATTTTTCTCTCTCTTTCATAGTCAACCTCATATATTTCACTGTGTGTTTGCAAGTAAAAATACCTGTTGCCGTGCACATGAGAGGCACAGAATGCAAAGCTGTAATGGAGCAGGGTAGGGTCAATGACAGCACCATTTTCTGACTGTTCCATCAGTTCTGTAAGGTAGCAGAGATGCCTGTGACAGCCTCTCACACCGTAACGGGCACAGTATTCATCTAACACAAAGACTTGGCCAGGACTAAACCAACCCTGCAAGAGAAAAAAGAAACAGTAAATATTTTTTCTTCCTATACTAAGATTCCCTTGCCTGTAAGCACTTTTAGGCATTATAAGTGGAAGCTGCACAAAAGTGTCTTTTGACATTTATTTTTATTAGTGTTACGTTTCGTGGTATTTTTAGATAAGCTCATGTCATCAGTTTTGAAACTGATTTAGGACACTGGCCACCTAATGGTTTTTTCTTTTTATTGCTGCAAGGGATGGGCAACTTGTTCTTCTGCCATTCAAAAATTAGTCAAATTTATTCACAGGATCTAAACTGTCAGTCACAAAGAGTGATATTCCAAAAAACTCACTCTCTATGAATCAATTAATAAGAGAATGGTAAAGAAGACACTATAATTGAAATTGCATACTTACCAAAAGCATTTGATAAAGTGAACTACAAGAAAATTTCAGTAAGTCTGGCAGTGGTATACATGCAGTATTTGGGAACTTTACTACCTGAGATATTTTTCTCATTCTGTTTGTCTTTCTGTAACAAACAATACAACCAATAGAACAGAGCTGATGTTTCACATTAGCAGTCTGATCCTCGTGAAATGAGATGTTATAACGTGTTGTGTGTGTACACACTGGAGGACAGGGTTAGGCAGACTTGGTTTACAACATATCTCAATGCATTACATGGATTTATGTGGTTTAATTTAAGGTACTAAAGGAGAGGAAGGGAGAATGGAGGGCTTTAAAAGATAATTGTGTGAGAGAAGAAAAAGAACAGTGAGAAAGAAAGATGATAAAGAAAAGGAGGAAGAGAAGAAAAAAACACCACCAGGATACTTTCTGTGGCAATGGTGCAGGTACTGTACTAGACATATTACATATTTTATTTCTTTAATATTTAGAACATGCATGGTAATTATTATGATTTTCATGTTACTGATAAATAAACTAAGGTTCAGAGATATTAAGAGAATTGTCCAAGACTGCACTGCAAATCAGCTGTGGAGCCACGAGTTACATCCAGGGTCATCCTGCCTCCAAACACTCTTTCTAATCACATCACATTCACTACCCTCCAGCTGCAGTGGAGGACAATGCAGTGTTCTCCTCAGACTCCACGTTACACTTGGGATCAGCAACAAAATCAAAACAACTTTTGCTAATTGAATAATTAATGTCTTTCAGTGGAATCCAAGAGGGTCCTGTCCCTTATTGATGGTCACTAAATATGTACTTGTCCATGGAACAACATCACAGGGTTTTGCCGTGATTTGTTTTATTCTCCATGTGAAGTTTGAGCTGGATCAGGTTTAAACTACACAATTACATGTAGAATAGCTACTTAATAAACAACCTATAAATGAACTAATGAATTGTTGGTGTGATCATAGCAATAAGTTGTTTCACTTCTTTCTGCCTATGGAAGTATTTCCAATAAGTTGGGAGCACATTTTGTCAAAAATCTTATTTTAGAGAGAATGTAATTTTATAGCATGAAGTTAAGAGTTGAACATCCCTAATTTAAAAGTCCAAAATCTGAAATGTTCCAAAATCCAAAACTTTTCGAACACCTACATGATGTTCAAAGGAAATGCTCACTGCAGCACTTCATATTTTGAATGTTCATATTAGGGATGTTCAACCAGTATGCATAATGCAAATATTTTAAATTCTGAAAAAAACCCAAAATCTGAAAACACTTTTGGTTCCATGTGTTTTAATTTTAGATAAGGGATACTCAAACTAGTATTATGCTTTACGTTCAAGAGATTAAAACGATTTCAGAAATAGGAATATTCTGGCTGGAAAAATTCTAGAGGAATTTTTATAGCGCTATTGACACTATAAATCCTTGGAAAGACACATATAACTAATTCTTAGGCTATAAAGTTTAGTCCTCACATTCTGAGGTGTCAAGCATTCCTTCTAAATATAAATTACACTTTTTATCCCAAATTTTGGTTACAGTTTCAACACATACCAGGTGACATTTCACTCGATTTAATTCACACTCTCCCTTTCTTTTATGGCATTCGAGTTATCTTTGGAGGGCCAGATGAAACTAAAACTTTCCTCTGTCATGTATTGCTCCCATCATATTGCTTATTCTACTGTTTTTTTCCCCTGCCACTTAGGGTGTCCTAAGAACAAAGGAGAGAAATGCAAGGTTTCAACATCTGGGGAGCAGAATTTCAACCTTAAAATGTCTGTAGAGCTGTTAGTAAGTGCTATACCAGAGGTTTTTAAAATCTGTATGTAAAGTCTTGTGCTTTCACTCAGCATTCTCTAGAGGGACTGATAAACCACAGTTTAGCATCTATTTGAGTCTGTTCTCCCATATTGAGTGGCACAGCAGTCATCCTCAAGTGTATAATTTTCAAATTGAGCAGCAATCAATTTGGAATCCTTTATCCCTAACTCTAACTACAGTTATTAAATGAGTCAGGAATAAAATGCTACTTTATAACAAGTATTTCTCACTTTCTAAAATCTTTCATTCTACCTATAGAGGACTAGACAGAGGGACTTGTACTCACCAAGCAAGAATAGGAATCGTTCAGTCTGTGATCCAAAGTCTGCCTCTGGAGTATTTTAAAAAGGAAGGCGTGGTCAAGCTTGCAGGGATCAGCAGAAATAAACTCATCCATACCATGTTTCTGAAAACGATCTGCATCTGTAAATTCAGAAAAGCATGTATAGTACATTTATTTTTCTGGTTTAATAATGGACAAGTATAGTTTTTGAAGAACACAAAATTCATGCCTCATAACAGAAGACTACCTTCTATCACATAAAATATGCCAAGAATTCAGCATATTAACATAAATTGTAAGGTTTTTGAAGCCTAATATGACAGGAAAAAAATCCATCGATCATTTAGAAAGAAGAAATTCTATTTTCATTCAAAGCTACTTCTTATTTGTCAACTTTGAGAAAAGTTGATGTACTTTAAGTACATATTTACTGACGGAATTGACTAGAACAGAACCAAGGTCTATTCATAAAAACAGCAACGATGGCCAGAAGCCTGCTTTCCAAATGGCAAACCAGGGCAGAAATGAACACACAAGCTTAGCTGGATCACTTCCAGTCTTCTTTTTGTATGGAGCTTTTAATGGGACCAACCTTAATGTAGAAATGGCAATGAGCGCTCTCAAGCTTCAAGTTTAAGAGACATAAAAAAGGGAGCATCATGTTTGTGCAAATATGTAGACAAAGCATAATGTTCCAAATGGCACTTCAATCGAAGGCCCAAATTTATTGTTCTTTACAGATTGCATCTTTCAACGCCTGTAGACCCTGCGGGTTTATCAAAAGGCAAGCTTTTATGATTGCTTTCATTAATGGTATGTTTTGTCAAAGTCTTCAATGTGAGTTATTTACTAAGTATAGAGAGAAAAAGCCACATACTACCCAAAGGAGTGCTTGGGTGTTATTACATTAGCTCTGTGAGAAATATAGTGCATATCGAGCAAGAAATCATTTAGCAAGATAAAAGTGGACTCTTCTCACAATGGTAGAGCTGAAGGTCCATTGTTCCTTAAAATTCATAGATAGATCTCTTTCTGGTCCATCATAAGAAAAGCAGAGTCCTAAATGTAAGCTAAATGTAGTTTCTAAAACCTACATGGCACAATCCTAAAACGGTAAAGGAAAAGAGACAAAAGTGTATTGATTAAACCCAATTATAGACTCAGGCACATAATAAAACTCAATATTGATCTGTGGACATGATGCTAACATAATCAGTCACATTTAGATATTTAGTCCAGATCATATTGATCCATGTCAAGTTCAACTTTCAGCCATATTTGTGGATGGAAGAACTATATAATTCAAGCTGAAGGGTCCTCAGAATCACATTTAAAAAAAAAAAAAGATATACAATCTAACGTACATCTCATGTCAATGGCAGATATCAAAAGGTGAATGTAGCGAGTAAGCGATGAATGGCAGTTTATTGACGTGTAATGTAGGAGGTTATGTGCCATGGAGAAAATAGCATATGTATTCCTTTACATTTAGTAATTATCTACCTGAATGATTAAATACGTTACATGTGATAAATTAGTATTAATTGGATGAACACAAAACTAAACTGCTTTTCCTGAACTGAGAAATGAGACAATCCAACTTTTCTTGTATTTTATTCTTTTGTCAGAGAGTCTTCTAATATAAAGTTAAATATATGATAATGTGAAATCATATCAAATGAGTAGGAGGCAGAATATTGAAAAACGCAAAGCGCATTGTAAAATTGGAAAGTTATTTTGTGTTTTAAGGAATTTATCTTAGAATCTTCATTTCTCTAAGTAAAAAAATTCTTTTAGTATCACCTTTATGAAATTAAATTGCTAGTTTTATAAAACATCTGCTGAATTTTATTTCTTATTTCTTTCACCAGAGAAGGTTATAACAAGCAGTTAAAGATAATGCCCATTAATGGCTTATGCACCGAATACAAGATATATAATACATCTCAGAGGAAAAAGATTGATAATTCCTTTTTTACTATAAAAGTTTGTAGAAGCAATTTTTTTTTTTTTCCAGACAGGGTCTCACTCTGTCACTGGGGTACAGTGTAGTGGTGTCATCATAGCTCACAGCAACCTCAAACTCCTGGGCTAAAGAGATCCTCCTGCCTCAGCTTCCCCAGTAGCTGGGGCTATATGTGCGCCACCATGCTCAGCTAATTTTTCTACTTTTTGGAGAGATGGGGTCTCACTATGTTGCTCAGGCTGGTCTTGAATTCCTGGCCTCTAGTGATCCTCCCACTTTGGCCTCCCAAAGTGCTAGGCATGAGCCACTGCAACCAGACTGTAGAAGCATTTTTTTTTCTAAATGGGCATTCAGTCTTTAAATAAAATATATAAGTTTCTGAAAACAAATGAGTCTGTAGTTCATTTCTATAAGGCATACATTTTAGGAATTTGCAATGTGTTTTCCTCATGAAATACAAACCCAAATCACATATTTACTAATGGGACAAGCCTTTCCAAATCACACAAGTGAATGGAACTTATTTTTTCAACAATCACCATTAAAGATAAAAATGATATTCATGATAGTAATTTAAGTCACATATACAGACTCTATATTGGCATTGTAAAAACTGACAGGCAAGCAAATCCACTAAAATTCTTATTTTAAAAAAAAACAACAACCTGAAATCCTTCCAAGGTTATAATCTTAAGAAAGTGAAATGTGTTCTTAGGGATTATCTTATCTTTAAAACACAGGCTATAAAGACCAAGCATCTCTACTTCTTTTTTTCTATGTCAGATAAGTACAATTCTAAACATTCTATGCAAAATACTTCACCATGTGCCAGTATAGCACTAGTTTCCATGAATTTATGAAGAAACAAAAATAAACTAAAACGGCAACAGTTTTGACCTCTGTGTCAGAAATCTTTTTTGTTTGTTTGTTTTTGGTCATATTTCAGTAAAGCTTTATTTTCAAAACAGTTGGGTTTAGTTTGCTGGCCCTCTGGCCCTTGTTTTAAATGAAAATAATAGCAATGTATTAATATACTAGTGTTTATAACATAGTGCAAAGTAAAGTCCATAGCAACAACAGAAGCAAAGCCAGGAGGGGAGAATAGATGTATACTATTTAAAGGTTCTTTTTTTGAGACAGGTTCTTACTCTGTCACCTGAGCTAGAGTGTAGTGGCGTCATCATAGCTCACTGCAAACTCAAACTCCTAGGCTCAAGCAATCCTCCTGCCTCAGTCTCCCTAGCAACTGAAAGTACAGGCACACAGCACCACGTCAGGCTAATTTCTCTACTTTTTGTTGAGACTGGGTGTTGCTCTTGCTCAGGTTCATCTCAAACTCCTGGCTTCACGTGATCCTCCTGCCTCAGTCTTCCCAAAGTGCTAGGATTACAAGTGCGAGCCACTGTGCCCGGCTAAAAGGTTCATTTTTTTCTTCAATAACTTTTTTGGGTGTATATTTGAGCTTTATAACATGATGTTATGGAATACATATAAATAGTAAAACTTAGTGAAATTAGCAAAAATGGTTATAATGGTGAAGTATATTAATATTGATGCCATCCCATGTAATTGCTTTTTTTGTGGTAAGAGCTGCTAAAATTTACTTAGTTTGCAAATATCGCCAATATGATACAATTTTATTGACTCTAGATCTGTGGACTCCTTCATCCTACGTATTCACTACTTTGTGTCCTTTGGCCTACATCTCCCCATTTACTCCCCTCAATCTTTCCCTTTAAAGTTCTCTCACGAACTAAAACAGGAGATCAGATATCATTAAAATATTATCTAGTTTCTTATTTTTATAACAGTATATCTTCATGTAGTTTTCTCCAGGCATAACATATCTTACATTTTACTCTTGGGAGACAGAGAGACATCATCTGGATCAAATGGAAAACATGCTTTCCGTCAATAACATAACCAAATCCAAGGCTTTAAAACTGGGTTACCTTGGATTACCTTCAGTTAATGTTTATTATAATACAAAATTATAGTAACTAGTTTTAAACAGAAAATTATTCATAGTACTATTCAAATGTTCTCTGACAGTGGCAAATTTCAGTTCAGTTTGTCCTTTGAAACAATGCAAGAAAATTATAAAAAGAAACCAACAAGATATGAGCTTAAACAATATACTGCAAAACTGTCATAAATTGTGATGATTAACCTATGGACTAACTACAGATGTGGGACATGGTAATTGAGGCTATTTGTAGAGTTTCTATGGCAACAGTTGAATATATGCTCCAGTGTCGTTTTAGGTGGTACTGTCACCAGGTGTGCTAACAGTAGATAGAATAAAACCCAAATGAAGAAAGATTACTATTTGCTATGGATTTAAGAAGTCATAGAGGCTTTATTTCAGTGGAGCCTAAAAATTTAAAATTTTCATTAGGATAATAGCTGTTGTAAGTCAAGAGAAAAGAATAAGTAAGCTGAAAGTATCAATTTAAAACAGTTAACATTGACTCGAAAACAGCTACCACAAAAAACAATGAGGGTATGAGCCAGCTGGTAGACCCCAATGGTAGCAGAGGGTATTTGGTGGGCACTAACCACAACCAGCCCCTAGGTACTCAAGAATGCAATTTCCAGGAAAGGCATTTAAATCAGAGAGGTGAGACTGGGAAAAAATAATTGAAGTGTCTCTTCCTCCTTTGCAACAAATTCTAATGATATTGCATTTATGCTGCTCCTGATGTGAGAAAGTACGGATGTACAAGGAAAAGGGGAACAAAGGGAGAAAGGGGTACACTGGAGGAGAAAAGGAGGCTATTTATTAGCATTCTGCGATCACTCAGGTGTCAGGCACTGGGATTCAAGTATCAAAGGATAAAGAACAGGGCGCTGCTAGCCAAGAGCTGATCTCCTCTGCAAAACACTGAACTGAACTAAGCAACAAATGAAGCTTTTGAAAAACCATACAATTTATTGTCCTATGTCTAGAATTGTCCCATGTTTAGTTCACTAGTAGCTGCATTTATCACTACTCATACCTGATTATATCAACATATTTCTTTTAGTTCAAACTCTCACAGAGCTTGAAAATTTATAGGGAGTTAAAAGTGGCACAGAAAAGTCGGTGTCACTTTTGTTTTTATACCACCCATGAAACTTTTCACAGGAAGAGTTTAATATTTGAAAATTTTACATAGATGAGCCTGGATGGTATATTCATTTTTTCTGTATGCATGTTTTCTGCGGAAGACCGAAGAGTAATGATCGATAGATACATTATTTAGGAGTTTGTTCGCACCTCTATTATTGACCCAAATAATTGCTTAGTTTCTTTTGGTTAAATCAAATAAAAACTGATATGTGGATTAACACACTCCTTGCTTTCTGCAGTAAATAACATGTAAGTAATATTTCATATGATGAAAATTTTAATCAACACAGAGACTTAAAATTACTAATAAGTAAATTAATATTGTACATTTATCATAAATAGTGTGTTCAATCTAAGGTAAGACAAATGTTGTCCCTATGAAGTATGAAGTTTAACATATTAGATCAATCAGGAAAATAAGTTCATAAAATTAAATGCAAGCTTGTATTCTAATTTAAGGATCTTAAAAATATTTAGCTTAAAAATAAAAAAAGTAGATGGCAGCTATTCTGGTTCATTTTTGACATTATTATTGAAAGGCAACTACTATTATGTTATATTGTATTATGTGACATACACATTGCATTATGTTATGTACACAATTGAACGTAGTATGTTAGTCAGAGAGCAAAGAAGGACAGATTAACCAAAGAATGCCTGTCAGGCTGGCAAAGGCAGCACATTATGACTGAAGCAGGAAAACTGTCTAATAGCACAACTCCCACTCCTTCAGCTCACCCGATTCCCTTAGAATTTCTATACATCTTCAGAGTCAAAAAAAGTGGAAGTGGATTTACTTTTTAGAGAAATAGATAAATATATATTATTTAATTTCTAAAAAGATGATACTATCTTATAATAAGTTGTAATTTAGAAATTTATTATTTCATTTTGATTATTACTAAATATTCAGTATGCCTAATTCTAAAAATAAGCTTTTATAAAATACATACTTCAAAGAAAATTCAGAAAATAGAGGAAATAAAGTAGTGACTAATCTTTCCAAATAAACTCGTTCATGGTGAATATTTTAGGCATCACTCTACCTATACTTTTGTCTTTTAAACTGGGTATTTCTTTATACAGTGAAAATAATACTACATGTATAATTTAGCATTTTTTTCCACTTAACACTTATTGATCATTTTTTTACATGTTATTTACCTTTATGACTGTATGAATGGTAGATATTAGGTTATTTCTACTTTTCAGTTGTGCTTAAATAGACATTTTTGTTTAATAAATGCTAAAGCTAGCCTAGAAAGTAGGACACTAACACAGCAAACAAAATCATGACATTCTTCAAGTATTGTATCACCACAAAAATTTGAATACATTTAAGCAAAAAAAAATCATGAAAATACTTACCTTTACCAGCTTAGGTCAGCAAGGAAGTGAAAAACAAAGCATATTTAAATGGGTTAAGGACATATATATTTATATAACTAGATATTTTAATATTATGTTTATTTTCTCAATTTCTACTTAATGACTTCAAAAGTTGTTCTTCTAAGAGATGATCAGGAAATAAAAAGAAATATGTAAGTTAAGGAAAGGAGGAAAATTCTAAGGTTAAAACTAGTCTCTGGAGCAAGTCAATGGCATCTGACAATGGTCAGGATCAGTATTCTCATTCTGATGGGGTAGGTGTGTATTTTCTTCCTGTCTTTCTTTTATTTTTGTTTCTTTGGTTGTTTTTTGTTTTTAAGAAAGATAAAACATCTGCTTTGATTGAAAACTTTACTAGTAGCCTGGAATGCAAAAGACCTGTTGTTATCGTAATTGAAACAGTTTGATCTTTTAGTTATAACAATTCGGTTCTCATACACAGTCTAACCCAACACTGCCTTGACAATAAATTGATATCAAATAGTAGAAAGGTTTTGTCAGAAATAGATCACAATGCTATTATAATTAATTGATTATTTCTTTTATTAATTCTGTTTTGTCTAGCCACAGTCTAATGTTCTTGACTAGCAGTTCCCAACTATTTTTCTTGCTGCTATGTGCAAGACGGATGATATCCGTGAGCTCAGCATACTCCTTGAGAATTCCTTGTGCTCTACACGCAAAGGGAAAGTACTGGAACACAAGTGAATGAGGGTGACAATTTCACAGAATTAACTATCAAGTCACTGTAATTCAGTGGTTCTCAACTGGGGCTAATTCTGCCCCAACTTCAACACTGCACTCTGGGACTTTTGTCAATGTTTGGAGATATTTTTGGTTGTCACTCCTGGGGGCGGAGGGGTACTGGCATCTAGTATGTAGAGACTTATTGCTTATTTGGAGAAAATTTTAGTGGTCTGGATAGAAGATCAAACCAGCCACAACATTCCCTTAAACCAAAGCCTAGTCCAGAGCAAAACCCTAACTCTCTTCAGTTCCATAAAGGCTGAGAGAGGTGAGGAAGCTGCAAAAGGAAAGTTGAAAGCTAGCACAGGTGGTTCATGAGTTTTAGGGAAAGAAGCTGTCTCCATGACATAAAAATGCAAGGTGAAGCAGTAAGTGCTGAAAAAGAGCTTTATGGAAAAAAGATTGAAATATAAAGGAATTAGAAGAACTGAATAAATGAAGAAACTTTTTATGTAATCCCTCTGGAACTTAATTTACTCTGGATGAAACAGAAGGAGAAGAGGGAGGAAGAGTGTTGGATTGATTGAATTTAACTCTGTGACTGAGTTACTCTGAAATGATGAGTTTTAAGTTTTTTGGTGACATTAGAAGCAGGGATTTAAGATATGTTCAATCATAGAGAAATAAAGTTATATTTCTGCACACCTTGGTTCTGATGGAAAATTTTCATCTGCTATACCATACTCGATGTGTGTTACTGGGAGTGAGAGGGAGTTAAAAATTTACATAAAGTAGAAATATATACCATAATGTGCTCTTTTTATCTTATCTTTGAAGATGATAATGCTACTAATTTTAAAGTGGAAATACAAAATTTTTAAATCAATTTTTAAAATTTTAATATGTAATATTCCTAGTTTTTACTATACTTAAAAAATATGCCCCAAATTAATTAAGATAATATGAAAATGGTCTGTAGTTTCTAAAATAATATATAAAAAAAAGCTTCTATTCCACCTTTAATTATTTGGCCTTAAGTATTTTTGTTTAAGATGCCAATGCTCACATGTGATACTAAAGTGTATCTGAAAACAAGAGAGAATAGTTATTTGATGCATGAAATGTAGAAGAAGAAAATAATGCATGTCAAGATGTTATTCTCTTGGAGAAGGATCTTGAGTATAAAAAGTCATACTTTGAGCTTAAAGACGAACAATTATAGGTGAAACCAGAGAAGTTTTGCAAAGGAGTATAATAAGTTAAAACATTTGGTTTAGTGATTATTAAAGCTAAGTTTAAAAATGTTTCTAACATCGTTACACAATTATTAATCACCAGTAAATTAAAATGAAAAATATAGTTTGTAATGCTTTAAAAAATTAGCATATGAAAATGACATGTTTTTTAGTCATTTGGAAAAAGAAAGTTAGCTATATAATTTATTCTTTTTATCATTCTACAACAGAAAAAAAGCCCTATTATCATTCTGGGTTATTAAGAACAAATCAAGAAAGTGATGGTTCGTCCTTTTGGTACTCTGGAATCCTATCAGTGCAAATTTGGTTTTGTAATACTTTTCCCATTTCTGCAGGACAATTAAGTTAAAATTACAATAAACTAAAATAAACTTTCCCTTGAGAAATTTTGGTCATTTTCTTACGTGCTCTTAGATTCCCAGAAATACACCAATGTTTGGCAACCACAGGAACCATTCATTTCAGATTTGTGTAAAAGTAGATAACTGATTCTATGACTACTAATATGAACTATTTTTATTTAATTAGGAATCAGTTAATGATGTAAACTATAATACTGAACAAACTTGCCTCAGGCAATTTTATATCTTATTAAGGTTATTAATTGATAAATTATTTTTTAACAAAACTTACAAAGCTGAGCATCTGCCTGGAGAGTTCCTCCTTTAGGATTCAGCTTCTGAGTTTGAACTGCAGGAATTGGTTTATAGGATTGACCTGTGGCTCTATACATGGCTTGAACCCACAATATTCTGTCCTGTTCATCATCACTGGCAAATATTACAGTATCTCCTTCTTTAACAGCATTGAAGAACATGTGACCACCCTGAAGGCCTGTGGAGGAAGAAAAACATCACTAAAAATTCACAGGACTGGTAGATTTTAGTCTCATTCACTAAGTAGCCTCATGGAAAAGAACGGGTTTTATATTAGGAGCTCAATGCTTTATTTAAACAATTTCTAGTTGAAGATCAAATCCATAATCCAAGATTTGAAAGGAAACAATAACAAGAAGGTTTAAGCTTCCATGTCACTTTGGAAATTAAAAATAACTCAGGGAAACAGTCCATGACACAGTAGCATTCTGCGAGACATACAAACCTAACCCACAGAAACGCACAGCATACATGACCTGATATTCCGTACCAGAGAAGGAAGTTTTATCTGTTGGCACATTTACCATTCCAGGAGAAATATATGAATTTAACAGAAAAAAAAATACTGATAAGGCAAAAATGGTATTTCATATTATATGGTATTTTATCTTTCATAAAATTCTTTCACAAAGAAGATAATATTTTGCACTTCTAAATGACCAATTCGTGAATATGATCACAGATTTCTATTTCTTAATCTCTATTCATTAATTTTCAATCTCTAATTATCTACATATTTTAATCTTTTTATATTAATATCCATATATCCATTTGCTATTTTTAGATATTGGGTGTCCGGTACCATTCCTAGTATTTACGGAGAGAGGGAGAGAAGTACAATAATGTATTGTTGGAGAAAAATTAGTAGAGTATATAATAATGCATTTTCCATTTCTTTCTCTATTTCTGTTGTAATTTTTGCTTTCCAGCTTTCCAGTGAAGAAATTTATGTAAGCATTCTTAATTTCTCATGTAATTGTTCTATTACAGTAACTTTTACACATTTCATCCTTGTCCTAAAATAACAAAGATGATGAATTTTGGCTAAAAACAAAGCCCTCAAAAAGAAATAATTTGAATCTCCTAAAGTCCTGTCCAGCTGTATAAGTGAAATATGTACCCTATTAATTGGGTGGAGTTTGATATGTAGAACAGACAAGATATTTATAAGAATTTCGTGCACACGTGCATGGCAGGGAAAGTGATTCAATATAGAATTACCTGGGTGGGGATCCGTATAGTCCACAGTGTATCCTTCAAGCTGCATTAATTCCTGTGGTTCAGACTTTTTTTCTCTGTAACTGCACATAGCAAAGGTGTACTGGCTAACCTGCTCAAGAAAAGAAAAGTTTGCTGGTTGGTCACAATAAATTTATAAAATTTAACTTTTAGCTTTTTCTTTATCAGAAGACTTTTCGCCCAAATAAAAATATAATAATTTACATATAAATTTTCAAAACCTAGCTCAGGGATCAAAACACCTTTCATTTGTTAGCTTGCATTTGTCAGGTCTTCCATGCCCATGATCCAGCATTTCCCAAGTTGGCCAAGCCTCTATGGTATATTGACAGAGCACCATATAATAAATTTGAAATCATTAGGGTACATAAAGATAAACTAACCTTCTTTTACTTCAGGGTTTCATAGGAACTTTAATATGCTAACATAGACTATAAATCTCTAAAATAAGATTAGGAATAGTCTCAAACTTACATAATTATGGGACCACATTTTCAAGCATACTTATTTAAAGATTTTTAACCAAAGTAAAACAAGATCTTGATAAAAGTTGAGAATTTATTTCCCACATAACCAGACCCACAGGAAGTGTCAGGGAGGAGTAAGTTTTTGTCATCCAATGACAACACTGCCAAGATCTGCTCTGCCTCTCAATTCCTCTCCTCTTTTGGAACAGGTTTTATTTTCTTGCGCTGAAGTCTCACTTGGCTAGAACCATAGTTGCCAACAGCTTTGAAGCCACTGCCCTGTTTATCTCAGCTTGGGTGATGAGGCCATATTTGGACCACATACTGCGGCTAAGGGGAGAAAGTTTCATTAACCCAGTTTGGGCCAATAGCTTGCATACGCAACTGATAGTCAGGGTCTTACAACTTCCCCCAGAATAGAGTGATATGCTGTTCCCTGCAGCAGAAAAGGATGTTTTGGAGGATTAATAAATATCTAAAGTGCAAAATATCCTACAAAACAGGATTCCATGGAAAACAATTTGGTTAATGTGAGTTATTTCCCCTTTCCATTTTCAAACATAAAATTAAACTAAGGAAAAATAACAACCTTCAGTAGATAATGATTACTTCAAGAGGACCTCAAAAGGAGCTAATTAAGAAAAAGACAATAACATGGATCACAATAAAATCAAAAAAATCTCTTCATTAAAAGTACCATGAAGAAAGTAAAAAAAGCAAAGCCACAGACTAAGAGAAGATGTACACAAAATATACACTGAACAAAGAACTCACATAAAAAATATAAAGAATATATAAACTATGAAGAAAACCCAGAATACATAGCAGAAAAATGGACTTTTTCATTTTCACATCTTTTTTTTTTTCTAAAACACTCTCTGTACCACAGGCCATAAAAAGAGGTTTGAGGTAGTGACATAAACAAGGTGTAGAGATCAGCATTGTCACTTTTAAAATGAAGAATTGTATTTTCTGTTTCTAGAAGGGAGGTGGCTCACTCTGCTCTTCTACAAAGTAAAAGGCACAGATTTCTTGTGAAAATTATTATATTAGAGCGTCCTAAACTGCATAACAGATTTAAATTTAAAACCCAACTTATTTATTTATTATTTTTATTTCAATAGATTTAGGGGGTACAAGTGGTTTTTTCTTACCAGGATGAACTACATAGGGGTAAAGTCTGGGCTTTTAGTGTACTTATTACCTGAATAGCATATGTAGTACCTGATAGGTAATTTTTGATCTCTTACTCCCTTCCTTAAAATTTAGAATTAATATGGCTATAACACACCATTAGAAACAATACTGATTAGATTATTAAAAATGAAACAGTTCTGGATATACAGTGTTGGTAACTATGTAGGGAAATACACATTCTTACAGACTTGTTGTGACAATGGAAGCTGGTGCAGACTTTCTGGAAGGCCATTTGGCAACAGGTACTGTGATGTATTTATGCTTTATGTGCCAACTTGGCTATGCTATAGCAGCCAGTTATTTAATCAGTATTAATACAGGCATAGCTGTGAAATTATTTCGTAGATATGGTTAACATCTATAATTAGCTGCCTTTAAGTAAAAAAGATTATCCTCAATATATATGTGGGTCTCATCAGTTGAAGGCCTTAACAGCAAAAACTAAGGTTTCCTGAAAAAAGAGAAATTTTCCTTCAAGACTGCATTAACTCCTGAGTTCCAGCCCGCTGCCCTCTCTGGAGAACTCTCACAGATACAGTACCAAATACCTTACTATTAATTATACATTTACTTTGATAAAGCAAATCTCCTGCCAGGACCTTATCCAAAGGAAACAAATGGAAAAATGCTCAAAGAGGTATGTGCGGTGTGTTCACCACAGTGTTACATACAAGTGAAAACCGTAAAAATAATAAGGTGGTTTGGTTGAAATACATTACGGTATGACCATACAGTATAATACTATGAGCCATTAAAAGAGAGGTGATAGATTTTTCTCCAAACATGGGAATTATTTCTAAGATACATTATAACATATAAAAGCAAATTAAAAAGATGTAGAGTGTGATTTTTCTTTTTTTTTTTTTTTTTGGAGATAGGATCCACTTTTGTTACCTGGGTTAGAGTGCAGTGGTGTCATCATAGCTCACTGCAGCCTCCAATTCCCAGGTTTAAGTGATCCTCCTACCTCAGACTCCCAAGTAGCTGACACTACAGGTATGTACCACCATGCCCAGCTAATTTTTATTTTTATTTTTTTGTAGAGACAGGGTCTTGCTATTGTCCAGGCTAGTCTCGAACTCCAGTCCACAAGTGATCCTCCTACCTCGGCCTCCCAAAGTACTGGGATTTTAGGTGTGAGCCACCATGCCTGACATAGAGTGTGATTTTATGGATGAATATTATATTAATATATTAAATATATGAATAGAAAGATATGTTAAAATATTTATAGTGATTATTATAGGGTGGTGAAATTATAGGTTGTTTTAAATTATTATTATTTTTTTCCAAAGAATATAAATCATTTTTAATGCGAAAAAAGAATGAAGCTATTTCTATTCTGGAAAATATAAAACATCATTAAGTCTTACTGGGGAAAAAGGAGGCCAATATCTTGTGGCACTTGTGGTTCCTGCTACAGTGAAGTTTTCCTTTTCTCTTTTTTTCATCTTACAGACTGTAAATGAATTTACTTTTTCTGCCGCATATGTGTAAGGCTTACAAATGAAAGCTGGTGGCCTCCATAAGGCGTTTATTGTTATCACGCAAAGGTTTCAGTGTCCTTGCATAAAAAGGTATGGCTATGTGTGTTTTTTGGGGCTGGGGTAGGGAGGGAGGACAGAGTGGTAAACAGTAACAGTACACTTCTAGTATTTGTTCTAAAAAGAAGTCCATTCTCTTACTTCAGGACAATAACTTAATCCAAAGACCCACTATTTTTCCATAAAGCTATTTCACACATGCATTATTTAAAAAATATTATGAAATATCTCAAACATAAAGTGCAATAATATATTAACATATTAATACTCACCGTCCAGCCTTGTTGAATAACTTCTTAGAGAACATACACATACATAAATATGTATGGACATATATGCCTTAAGGTTTTTTTTTTGAGGATGGATTTAATTAATGCCTATATATACCTACCCAAGTCCATTTCCTTTCTCTTCTCAGAGGTAGTCACCATGCTGAATTTTATGTTATTTCCATGAATATTTAAAAACTTTCATTACATATAAGTAAATTGATAAATAAAATCAAGTATTTTTTGAATGTTTTCAAAATTTCTATGAGTGGGTCATATTCTCCTGCAATGTTTTTCTGCAAAAGTTCAACGGTTCTAACCATCTTGATGTATGTATTCCATTACTTGAATTGTCACACTTTACCACTCTTCTAGTGATTACCTTCACTTTTTTTCACTTATTGCCCTGAAAAACAAGGCCACAATGGACATCTTATACAAGTCTTCTTACCTACATGTGTGAGAACTACTCTAGGACTACACCAAGGAGTGGAATTGCAGGACATGCTTATCTTCACGTATACAGGATGTTGCCAAGTTGCTTTAGAATTTATACAAACATCTGTGGTATATGAGAGGTCCAGATGTAACACATCTTTGCCAAGCTTGGTATTTTGAATCGTTTCATTTTTTGCCAATTTTGACAGGTGGGAAATAGTATTTCACTATTGAGTTTGTAATTCCCATGACCAACAGGGTTGAGAATTTTCCCATATGTTTATTACTCATTTAGGGTTTCTTTTCTGTGAGTTTCCTAATCAAATACTTTGTTTATTTTCTAATATATCATTTAGTCACTTATACCCTTTCCATAATTCAGTTTTGCCAGAGGTTTATTCACTTTGCAGTACTTTCAAAAAACATCTTTGCATTTTAATAATCCTCTCTATTGCTTTTTGGTTTTTATTTCCTTAATTTCTTCCATCTTTATTATCTCTTCATTTTGTGGGATTATCTCTTTTCTTCAATGAGTTTATTTATCTATTTAGCTTATTCATTTTCAGTTTTTATTCATTTTTATTGTATGCATTTGAGTTCATAATTAGCTTCATCTCACAAGTTATCTTATAAACATTTTCATTAGTTCAGTTTTAAATATTTCTCATTTTCATGATTTCTTTTTTATACATGAGCTATTT
Organism: Avahi laniger; assembly: GCA_963575035.1. Classification (NCBI taxonomy): domain Eukaryota; kingdom Metazoa; phylum Chordata; class Mammalia; order Primates; family Indriidae; genus Avahi; species Avahi laniger. The sequence goes on from CAUYSK010008847.1 coordinate 81,278, forward strand.
AGAAGTGTAGTTTTAAGTGTGCATTTATGGTTATATTTTTGAGTTTTAAATTAATTCCATTGTGATTGAAATGATTCTGAACCTTAGTATTTTTTGAGACTTGCTCTGTTGCCTAAAACATGAACAGTTTTTATTAATGTTCTATGTTTGTATAAATATATGTTCTATGCATCTTTTGTAATTATAATTCAGTGATTATTCATGCCCAATAGATCAAATTTACTAATAGTTGCATAGTCAAATATTTTATATCTTCCTAATATTTTTTCAGATGTATCAATTATTGAGAAGTATGTTAAAATTTCCCACGAAGATCATCCATCTGTGAATTCTTCAGGCAATTCTCTCAAATGTTTCTTTATATTTTTCAAAGACACATAATCTCAGGCCTGTATGCCTGGGACTGTGATGTATTTCTTGAACTGCTGTATCTTCCTGGTAAATTGTTAGTAATTTTTAAAAATCTAATACTGCTTTTTTGCCTTTAAGTCTATCTTGCTGTATAGCCACAAAGCTATACAAACTTTCTTTTGATTAGTATGTGTCTGGTAATTTTTTTTTATCTCTTCAATATCAGTTAGTCTGGATTCTACTTTAGATCTCTATAAACAATAAGCAATTGGGGTTTTTGAAGCCCTGGACATCTAGTCTGTTAGCATGCAAGAAAAGATCATTTATATTTGTTGTACTTGCTGATGTATTTGAATTTATTTCTATTACCTTATTTTTCCCTATTTCCCATATTTTTTTTCTTTCATTCTCTATTAAACATTAATAAAGTCTCCCCTACTCCCCAATAGTGTAGAAACTATACATTATATGTTCCTATTCTTTTACTGATTCCTCAAACTTCGTCTTATTTTTGTTATTATTTTCTAATATTTTTTTATTTCAGTATATTACAGGGGTATAAATGCTTAGATTACATATATTGCCTTTGCCCCATCCAAGTCAGAGCTTCAAGCATATCTATCCCTCAGAAGGTGTGCACCACACCCATTAGGTATGAATATCTCCATCCCCTCCTCCCCCTCCCACCTGCCCGACAGCCAAAGAATGTTGCTACTATATGTGCACTTAAGTGTTGATAAGTTAATACCAATTTGATGGTGAGTACATGTGGTGCTTGTTTTTCCATTCTTGTGATACTTCACTTAGTAGAATGGGCTCTCCTCCTGAATACAGGAAACTTTGCTTTACTTCAGTCACCATTCCCATCTGATATTGTTTCTACCTTATTTAGTAATATTTACTATATTAGCATTTAATAATAGAAATTATTCATTATTAAAATATATGATCTTATACAGCCAATATTTATTTATATTTGCCCTTGCACTTACCCATTTTCTTGTTGACTTCTGTTTCTTGAATCACACTTTATTATTTGGAGTTCAATTTCTTTTTTCCTTTAATAAATGCCTTTTGAGTCAGTTTTTTATTTTGTATTTGAAAATATGTCTTTAATTTGTCCTTACTCATTCATGATAGTTTAGTTGCTTACATAGTGTTTTAAACTAGCAACTCTACTAGGACTTTGAAGATACTCTTCCATTGTCAGAAGGCTTATGCATCCATATTGAAAAATTTTATGAAAGTTTAACTGTGGTTCCCCCTTGTAGTCAATTTGTTTTCTCTTTATGGTTGTTCTTAAATGTTTTCTTTTCTTTTTTTTTTTTCAAACTGGGTCTCATTCTAATGCCCGGGGTAGAGTTCAGTGGCATCATTGTAGCTCATTGAAACCTCAAACTCCTAGGCTCCAGTGATTTCCCTGTCTCAGCCTCCCAAGTAGCTGGGACTAGAGGCACATGCCACTGTGCCCAGCTAGTTTTTCTATTTTTGTAGAGATGGGGTCTCACTATGTTGCCCAAGCCGGTCTCAAACTTCTGGCCTCAAGCGATCCTCCTGTCTTGGCTTCCCAAAGTGCTAGGATTACAGGCGTGAGCCACCATGCCCAACCTGTTTCTCTTAAATTTGATAAAATAAACTGGGACTTTAACATTCTTTGAGTACAAGCTAATAGTTACAAAATTACGAGAGTTAATTTTTCTACACATTCAGAGTCTAAACCCAAACATAAGATTACTAGTCTAAGGAGTAGACGTTTTTCCAGTCTACAATTTCACTGCGATCTAGTTCTTTTAAGTTCTTTATGAGATCTCTGTTCCAAAATCCTACCTTAAGAATACCTCAGGGTAAGTTTTCTTTCTCTGAGTGAGCAATAAAATCTCAAGCACCTACGCATCAACATCAACACCCACTGCTCTCACACGCAGTGTCCCTGCAGCCACAGTGCCGACTCACAAGCTTAAGCATTCCGCTTGGTTTGGGTTCCTGAGGTTTTCCTTTGTTCCTGCGGTTCAGCTATGCATTTTAAAAGATGCGCTTTATATTTTATCCAGCATTTCTCAGGCTGGTCTAGGTGCGGGCCAAAAAAGAATTCTTAGCATTACTTTTAAGACTAGCTAAAATTACCAGTTTGAATCCCTTGGCCAATCCTTCAATTTTAAAGATTAATTTTTTGTTTTATGAAGTTTCTGAATAGTAAGTCTAACTTTTACATATAAAAATTATACATGTCCTTTTCATTATATTCTGGAAAAGAAAAAAAATTAATTTCTGGTAAAGTTATTATTGAAGACAGCACTGAATCTATGACCAAAGACTACTAAAGCTGCTGGAAAGAGAGAAAAGTGAATTGAATAGAAAATAATTCAAGGCACTGTCTCTTTATTATTTTTCTTTTCTCAGGTACACATTCAATAAATCACCATGTTTTGTAGTAATTGTTAATTATATCTTTAGTTAATATAAAATGATAATCTTTGGATGTTTTTAATGCTTTTTCTCTTAAGTTTTATTAGATCTAAAAAATTAATATTGTCATCTTGCTTTTTGGTTTTTATTCCATTCTGAGAATCTGTTAATAGGTCCATTTAACTCTTTTATAGTAAAAACTGATATATTTTGTCTTACTTTTATTTTTTCCTTCTATCTTCTTTTATATGGTCACTAAAGTTTTCTTGGTGTTCTATTTTTATTTTATGATAGTTTTTTAAAAAGTTTTAAAAGACACAGTTAACCTCATATTTTCTCTATTTATTAAAATGAAATGATTTTTTACTGTCTCTTACATGAGGAATAGAACTGCTTTTATTGTTCCAGTCATTATTTTTGACAAAACCTAGAGTTTAGAATTCACATTTTGTAATAATTACTTATATTTCTATAACCTATTTAAGGAAGAATTTTTCATGTTTTTATTTGAATCAAAATATTTTATCACAGTAATTTAAACTATATATGTTTATTTCATCATTACTCCCTTTAATTATTTTATCTCTTCAGTTTCATATTTCTGAGATATTACTCATTCATCTCTCAAATATCAACAGTTCCTTTTAAAATATTTTCAGGAAGGTGAATTGCATATTTTCTGAATCCTCACCCACTTGAGTACATCTGCCCAGTGTTTTTATCCATGAATAATTTCCTGAATGAGTACTAAATACTTGAGTCACACAGTTTTCCATAATTCTCTGGAGATACAACTCTATCAACTTCTGTAGTTAAGTGTTAAGGAGATATCTAATACAACATATATATTTTTAATTGAAAAAATATTTTGGAAGAAATGTTGCCATGTAGATATCTTCTCAGTAAATTTTCTGGAAATGTAGGAAATCTATCTGCAGATAAATCTCTTTTTAATATCAGAATACATTTTTCTCCTATGTTCTATTGTTCTCATTTATCTGTTTTCTCCTCTTCCCACTTAGAAAAGTAGAATTTTTGTTATATTGGATATTTGCGTTCTTTCTTTAACATTTGCCATTTTGAGTAGTTTTCATTTCAGACTTTTATTTATTCTTTTCTACTTTTTGTAGAGACAGAGATCTCACTCTTGCTCATGCTGGTCTCGAACTCCTGACCTCAGGCAATCCTCCTGCCTCAGCCTCTCAAAGTGCTAGGATTACAGGCATGAGCCACCACGCCCTGCCATTTCAGACTTTTAGAGCTTCTCTGCTGTCTTCTACAGTGTTGACTTCATTTTATGCAGTACTCATTCCATACAGTACTGCCTAACATGTGAATAATTTGCTGTTTTATAGCTTTACCAGCTTTTTTATGTCAGATCTCTTTTATAAATCTCAACCAACTCTCTCATCTTCTTTCCCCAAACTATTCAATAGAGTCCATGTTTTATTAAAAATTATTAAAAATTTAAAATCAATATATTTGATTTCAATATGATAGAATCTCTTCATAGATTTCCATTTTGGTTTCCCTCGCTGCTCCCCAACCTATCTATCCTTGAACAAACAGAGATCTTCTGAGGTCTGATATTTGCCAAATGACAAGATATCCTCATCAATTCCCCTGAGTCATCCACTAAAGCACTGTAAGAATTCACCTCTCCAATCTCAAACTGAAGAGCAAATGGATATGAACAGTCTCTAACCCAGTTTTCATTTCCGGCAGGCATTTACTCAGTGAGGTTGAAATGGGAATTCTTCCTGTCATGGTTGTATGGTTCTCTACACTTAGACGCAAAAAAATTATTTTAAAAATCAGTTGATTTGCACATTTCTTGCTTTCAGAAACATTATAAAAAAATTTAGTTATAACATGACAGAATATTAATAATAATTTTTATGATATATCACTATGTGTTTGGGGCATCTAGCTCAGGAGTTTTTTTTTTTTAAATTGAGAAACAGTATTACTATTGTGACAATATTTACTTCCATCTACTTACTTAAGTGAGCCAAGTGTCTCTGTGTGTACATCTCTAAAACTGATATAAATAAAAAAGGAATTTCTCATTCTAGAATAAATAATATTAACTCACAGACAAATCAGGAAAGGAAGCCATATCCAGCTCATTGGGAAAGGAATTTCCAATAAAATTTAACTTTTTACGTTGAATAACTGTTCTTCAAAATGTGTCATATAGTTATGTGTTTTAATCTGTTGTGTACTACTAACAATTGCAATCGTACTACAATGTCAAAGAAAGTTTAATACTTTAAACTTTCGTTTAAAGCCTTTTGGTTTTAGGAATTTTTTTTTAAAGTCCAAGTTTGTAAGACTTTTTTTTAATTGTAGAGAAGCATGAGAGAGTAAGCAAGCTTTTGAAGCCTAACACTTATTTCACAGGAATAAAATTCTGTTGGGGTAAAGCAACAGAAATAAGAGTTCAAGGAGAAAATGCCAACAAAATTTTCAATGATTGCAGGTGAATATAAAATCACAAAAATATTTAGATTCTATTGGTCATGTTAATGAGTGATTTAATGGTTTTATTTGAGAAATTTCATCCACTACAACTTACAATGAAATGTTTAGGAGGATCTACAGTTGGAAAAAATTATTTTAAGGAATATTTTAGCAAAAGAGTTTAAAGACTAGTGCGAGTGTTCTTTCCTATCTTTGCTTTTACAAAGACATATTTGGTCCTTCCTTGATGTCTTTTAGAGATCTGTGAATTAGTCTTACTAAAAAGAATGGTAAATTACTGACCTTAGTTTCAAGTGCATTTATAACTTTTTTCTCTCCCTCCACATTCTTGTAGGTATTTTCTTCCCTCTCTCTCATTAATTCAGTCATTCACGCATTTATTCATTCAACAAACATTTGTTGTGCATCTATGGTGAAGTTTTCTAGGACTTTGATACATAAGAATGCCCCAGAATCAGAAAAAAAAATATGTCTTAAAAATATGAGAAGAAAACCTAGGGAAAATTAATCTGGACATTGGTCCTGGCAAAGAATTTATGACTAAGACCTCAAAAGCACAGGCAAGAAACACCAAAATAGACAAATGGAATTTAATTAAACTAAAAAATTTCTGCACGGCAAAAGAAATAATCAACGGAGTGAATAGATAACCTGCAGAATGAGAGAAAATATCTGCAAACTATTCATCTGATAGGGAACTAACATCCTGTATACACAAGGATCTCAAAAAATTTAACAACAACAACGATAAAACCAAATAATCTCATAATAAAAGTGGGCAAAGGACATGACTACTTTTCAAAAGAAGACACAAAAATGGCCAACAGGTATAGGAAAAATATTCAACATCACTAATCATCAGAAAAATGCAAATCAAAATCACAATGAGATACCTACCATCTTACCCCAGTCAGAATGGCTACTATTAAAAAGACAAAAAATAATAGAGTTGGCTAGGGACTGGAGAAAAGGGACCTCTTATACACTGTTAGTGGGAATGTAAATTAATATAACCTTTATGGAAAACAGTATGAAGATTTGTCAAATAACTAATAATCGAACTACCACTCAATCCAGCAATACCATCACTAGATATTCACCCGCAGAAGAGGAAATCAATAGATTAAAAAGATACTTGCACTTGTATGTTTACCACAGCTCTATTCACAACAGCAAAGACATAGAATCAATCCTAGTATCCATCAACAGATAAATGGATAAAGAAAATGTGGTAGATATACACAATGAAATACTATTCAGCCATAAAAAAGAATGAATTTTACAGCAATATGGATGGAACTGGAGGTCACTACCATAAGTGAAACAAACCAGGCACAGAAAGTCAAACATCACATGTTCTCATTCATAGGCGGATGCTGAAAAAATGTGTACACATGGACGAAGAGAGTGGAATGATGACAATGGAGACTTGAAATGGTGAAGGAGTGGGAGGGGGTAGATGCTGAGAAATTAGTTAATGGGTACAACGTACCTTATTCAGGTGACAGATACCCTAAAATCCCTGATTTGAACATTCACAATCCATGCATGTAACAAAATTGCACATGTACCACATAAGTTCGTACAAAAATAAATACGTAAAAGGCAAATGCAAGCATGCTTTCTTAAAGAAAAACAAAGATATCAAAAATAATTTTTGGTGGTGAATTGTTTTACAACAAAGAAAACAGTGTAAAAAGATAGACATTAAAGGGAGTGTTATTTTTGACAGTGTGGTCTGAAAAGGCCTCTCTGAAGACAATCATATTAAGCATTTCAATTGAAAGCAAAGAGAGGATAAATCAGGTTTAAGAAATGAGTTTGCCATTTCAAATGCAAGTTCCAATTACATTTTTCCCCTGTGATAACTTACTTATTCTTTCCAACTTATTTTTGATAAGACCTTAGGCAAATCACTTTAACCCTCACACATCTCATTTGATTTTCTTTAATAGATAAACAATAACATACCTTACAGAGTTTTGAGAGAATTAGAGATTAATGAACAGCACCTAGCACGATGCTTGCCTGTTACGCAGTAGTCTCCCAGCGAATCTAATCCGGTCATCAGGAAACTGCTATCCTTCTCTCACTCTGTTCTTTTTGTGTCTTACGAGGATCATTTCATTTTGAGTGACAGATGCAGTTTGTTACCACCACACAGTGAAGGCACCTGACGGATTTGGGGATTGAACTGCTCTTTGAACACTAGATTTCCGTGCTGTGAGTGAACTGGGGACTGTTGACTCTCCATGTCTCAGTCTTCTGTCTCCTGGCCTCATTTGGCTCTCTCTTCTTCCTTTGCACTCTCATGGGCTGTCTCTTTCCATATTTTTATGAAAGAACACGGTGACTGTGTCGAAGATGTTTGTTGAATGAATACGTCAATGAATAAGAAGTTGAGGAAGAGAGGATAAAGTGGCGATACATCTAAATGCAGTTTTAGGTATATTTGTCTATTTCTAATGGATGGTATCCTGAATATATGTTGTAATATATGTTTTAAAAATTATTGTTCTCTTTAAAACAAAAAAAATACTGATTACTATCTAAAGCTCTTTACATAAATTATTGGTATATTCATGTTGTCATATGTCAAAGACTCCAGACTTGACATGTGTAACCCATCTAAAATGCTAAAAACTTCCTTGCCATTTATGATCTAGGCTTAAAAGTTATCTGTCAAAAGGCATATAATGTAAAATGCTTACGTTAATGTTGCTTTTTTCTTTATATAGCTTGAAGTACAGTTCCAGCTGTTTTATGCTTTAAGTATTGTATTTCTAGCTAGTTTTAAATGATACAATTATTTTCAACATGATAAAAATATAAAATTTTAAATACCAATTTAAAGAATCTTTAAAGGAACTAAAAAAGAAACACAAAAAACTCCAGCTTTAGAGGAATCATCCCATTTCTAAAGGTATGGTCATTTAAATGGTAAAATATTAAAACACTTGTTTTATTTTAGACTGTACTTCTTTTAATATTATTTATTTTAATATCTCAAAAACTACCCAACAGACCCAAAATCTGTCATAGATAATCGGTCCTACACTTATAACAAAGAGTACAGATGGGAGAGTAACAAAATACCAACGACTAACAACGCTGTCACTAAAAATTAGGAAATCTGATCCATCAGACAACTGTAAGAAGTGCAATTTGGCTTTTGGAATACATTGGCTGCAGAAGAAACAAACTATTAATACTATCTTTTGGACTCACTGATTCCTGGTTCCATTTCCATAAAACAATGCCATGCTTCATACTTCTTTTGATTTCTCTAGTATCCCCAACAGCTCTTACTTTCACCCATCCTTTTTGCAGGGTCACATTAAATCATATTCCCAAGGCCAAACCTACATCAATACACAGTGTTAATTCAGGTGAATCCTTCCAGATCAGGAGTAATCTGGGGAGGTTGTACTCTGAAAGAACTGTCAGCATCAGTCGGTACTAATGGTTAAAATATGCTGCTGAAAGATTAGCTACAGACATCCTGGGGTGGTCCTGCTCCCTGTGGTCCAGTTAGAGGCAGTTGTGCAGCCTTCCCTCAGTTGCATTGCCACATGCCAGGAGTAAAACAGGTGGTCTGACCTATTCTGATCTAGTATTTGTTTGCGCTTACAATCTTACTTGTGTATTACCGAACAAAGCTTATATAATTTACTATGCTGAAATTGAAAATCCCTTCAGTGGAAGTGTAGCAATGATAAACATTCAATATCTTTAACTCAATCCACTCTTAATAACTACATAAAGAATGGATTTGTTGAGAATTGGGGGATATAAACAGACTTTGATCTGAAGACGACATTAAATCAGGTTTTGGCACCACTGCTTTTGATAGGGCATCTTAAGTTGTTGTGGTACCACGAGGTAGCTGCATCTGATACAGAAAACCTCCCATTTTGTTCTCAATTGCCAACCTGTTCAACACCTGTCTGTGTTCTAGCACGTGTAAGTGCTAACTATCAGGTTTTAGAGACCACAGCACTCAAGTTTGTATGTTATATTCCTACTGCAGGGATCATGTTAACAGCTGGCAGCTTAGCAACTGCCACCATCTAATTTCAGCAAAGATTAAAGCTTTAAAAATCCTTAGCTGGAAATGTTCTTGGCAGAGGCCAAAGGTGCTGCTAGTGTTATTTTTTTCAAAAAAATCCCAGAGCTTAATTTAATCAAGAAAAATGAATATATAATATATTCGAGATCTTGATAGATTTGAGGGGAATATCTATACAACCAAATGGCATAAAAAAAGATTCAGCAATCAGCGTACAAATTAGAGAAAGGAAAGGCAGTTTTTTTATAACCAGGCTGAGTGATTTGCATAGATTCATTTATTTAAGAAATACTTAGTCAGTTTCTACTGATGTACCCGGCAGTGTTTAATGTTCCACAAATAAAGTAGACTCAAGGAAAGATAAGGTCCTTATTTTCATGGAGCATACATTCTAGAAGGGGTAAAGAGATTAAATAAATAAAATGTAAAAGTAGAAAGATAATTTTAATAGGAGATAAATGCTCTGAAAAATATAAAACAGAATAATACGAGAGGGAATGAGTTGAGGGGTACATTAGATTAGATGGGTGGAAAAGGCACATTTGAAAAGGTGACATTTGAAATGATACCTAAGTGGGTAGGTAGAATGAGCCAGCCACAGGGAAAATAAAAGCTGTAGAATGTTCGGAATTTCTATATCGAGAATTAGGGTTAGCCTAACAATCTGGATAGAAGAAAAGGACTTAATCAAAAGGCACATTTGCATAGAAATCACACTTAAAAAATAAACCCGCATTACATATTTCTTCGAGGTACCTTTGTAGGGGGAGGGCTGGTGACCTGAAGGAGCTAAACTCCTACTCTTGGCTCTGTAATTAATCTGAGGGCAGAGCCTTAGAAGTCAAGATGCTGCTCGATGACAGGGAAGGACTAAAGAAAAAGGAAGCTTGTGGCCAGAATATGTAGGACCTTCTCTGGTCATGGCTACAGTTTACTCAGTGTGAAGGAAGTCATGGGAAGGATTTAAGCCTAAAATTGTCATAATGTGAATTATGTTTCAAATGGATTATTCTGGCAATATGAAGAACAGTTTGTAAGGAAAATGGTAGAAGTGGAAGCAGAGAGAACACCTTGGTTGCTGTTGTAGGAGTCTATGGTGGTGGTTTCAACTAGTGTGGTAGCAGAGAAGATGGACAGAATTGGATGTAAATGGAATCCTGTTTTGGAAATGGAACAACAATATTTTCTGATTGACATGGGGTTAAGGAAAAGAGAGGGATCAAAGATGACACCTAGATTTTGGTTTAAGTATGTTCAAATATAAGTCAACCTTATGTTCCATACAGAGGTTTGAGAAGGAAACTAAAGATATTTATTTAATAAATATTTACTGAATCTACTATGCGGCAGATACACCATTCATGTTGAAGATTTTATATACATACCTGTATATATACACACACATATAAAGATGTATACGCACACAAACACATAAATATACACAAAGAGACACACAAACTGAAGCATTTTGAAATGGAATCTTGTAGAACAATTTTAAGGAAAGATTAAGTACATAAAAGTTTAATATAGTCCCAATAACGCACAATTCTCATTCATAGGTCCTCTGTTCTTTCATGTAGTTCTAAGCTGCAAAATAAGAAGAATCAGACATTGACCTGTAATCTAAACAGGAAAATAGCAATAATTTTTTTTTTTTTTAAGACCCAGACTGGACTGCAGTGGCATGATTATACCTTACTGCAGCCTTGAACCCCTGGGCTCAAGCAATCCTCTTGCTTCAGCCTCCCAAGTAGCTGGGACAACAGGTACATGTCATCACATCCAGCTAATTTTTAAATTTTTATAGAGATGGGGTCTCACTATGCTCCTCAAGCTGGTCTCAAACTCCTGGCCTCAAGCAATCCTCCCACCCCGGCCTCCCAAAGTGCTGGGATTACAGGAGCGAGCCATGATGCCTGGCCAGCAATGTTTTTTTACGGGAACACAGGGTATATGTAAAAGAGAGGAATTTTCAAATTGGGATCATTGCTTGACCCAGACAAGATTCACCTTACTAAATCTGGCCCTATTTTAACTCCATATCTTCTGTCTCCTTTTGTAATTTTAGTGCGTGAGATATAGGTAAATGTATATTTTAATTATCTACTCATTTTTAGAGCTCTTTTAGAGAGTAAATGCATTAAATTTTTTAAAGTACAAAGGCAAATCACATGGCCCATTAATATGGCTATTATCATCTTTTTTCCTATGACAAATCCAATTATCATAAAGCAAAAGTTATCTTAAAAATGGAGCCTAAAATAAAAAATTATTTTCTGCTGACATCTTGTTCCAAATAAGCCCAATAACCAAAAGAATTTTCAATTTTATTTCATATTGAAGATGTGCATTTAAAAAAATAGATAAAAAGGATAAGAAAGATAAATAAGAAAAATAAGATGAAATAACATGCTACTTAACACATAATGAGAATTTGTTAACTATAAAAAAGTGATTTAAATGGAAAAAAAAAAAAGCCAAAGTTTTGGCGACTATTTAAACACACATGGGTCATCTAAGGCTTTATAATCTTTCTAATATTACATATATCTGTGGTCCAGTGATTTCATTTATACAGGAATACTCCCACATATATGTGAATATTAATATATAAGAATTGTACATATAGTGATGGAGGCATTGTTTGTTGATTTAAAAAAACTTAAACAGCCAAATAAAGGGAACTGTTACATAAACTATGTTAATCTGTATTATGGAATCCAATCATTTGCTTAAAATAATAAAGCAGATTTTTATATGTTAACATGGCAACTTCTCTCTGATATATATTTTTAAAGGGGAACAAAGTACTTCACAGAACAAAAATATATGGAATGATTCCATTCGGGATGGACGGACATGTGTGCATCACATAATGATACAAGTATAGAAGTTCACATTATTACTCAGCAATGACTACTTGGCTACTTTTGAGCAGGAGAGTGGAACAAGGTGGCAGTGCTGGTAGGAACACTGATGAGGACCTTTTATTTTCTACCGTACAAAACTTCATGGTTTGATTTTATCCTACACTGAACATGTCCTGGGTTGGTAAATTTTAAACCACTTTATAATGTAAAGCTATTAAGCTGCCATCTCATGACTTTCTTGATCTAGTGGCAGTGTATTTGTTTACTTCACATTGTCTTATTGCCATAAGCAAACATCAGCTGGTGTCCTAGACTAAACCTAGACCGCATAACTGAACTTCACATTCTTCATGCAGTACTGGCATTCTCAAGTATGTCAGAGGAGTCCGCTGCAGTGGATTTCCATGCGTGCTGAATACCTCAGAAGTCAACAGGCTTGGGAAGCCACTTTACGTTTAAAGCAGATCCTGATGGCATCTCACTAACAGAGTGCTTCTCGCGCGTTTACAGCACGTACAGATCACTCGGTGGCGTGGCTGACTGTTTACATCCTGTGCCAACTCAGCTGATACGTAATTAACATTATGTCTTGATAGCCTGCTGTTGTTTGCAGCAACTTCAAGTCATGGTTCTGACACATTGACAACAAGTAGCGAACACTTTGATACAGGGCCAAAACAACATAGATGTCTACTTTAGTTCCCAGTGATGCCACACAGGAAGCTGTCTTCCTGAGCACAGATTCTTTATACCATCACTCCCTGGCCATTTCTTTAACATGGTAACACTGTTTTGTACCTCATGAAATTAATGACCCAGAATGATGATTCGTATATCTCTTTGTCTTCAGAGCAACTGTAGTTGTGTGCATCAATTTAATCATAACAGTATGGCAGAGGAAATAAGAGCTTAGTCTCTACAGTTTGACAGAAATGGATTTGCTTGCCTCTATCGCACACTAAACTGCGTAATTCTGAGTCAATTCCACAACCCTTCTGCAGAACAATTTTCTTACCTGTAATAAGAATATAGATACACAGGGATAATAACAATACCTACCCTCATAGACTTATTCTGAGGAGTAAATAATACAAAATATTGAAAGTGATTTCCACAAATGCTTGCCACAAAGTAAATGTTTAATAAATATTAGATATAGCAATAATTATGTTAATACGTGAGTACTTCAGGAATTTTTGGGTTTACCACAGAATATGAAATACTTGGGACATACAGTTATTTAAATAGACGTCGGCAGAATATGGAATGAAGGAATAACTCAGTTTGGTTAAATCACAGTTTTAAAACTATTAAATGAGATTATTAATGTAATGAACTATAATAAAGGATTATAAGTATTTTACACTAATGATATCCTCTAAAACTAATACTAAAACGGAACAAGCACAAGAAAAATAAATAAGAAATATATATGTAAGTTTAATTTTGGTAAGATTTCAAGCGTAGTCTTCAAAATCACCGTTCTTTCAATTTGGCTTGAACCAAAATTTACCTTCATTAAAAAATACAACCTCTTGGAAAGTCTTAAAATCAATTTATTGCTGTATATGACCGTATCATCATCAGAATCTAAAAAGGACAAAAGCACATCATACATAGGAGCTAAACAAACACTCAGTATTAACAAATAATTTGTTTTCCCATTTTTCAGCTCTGATTGAAATGTTTACATGAAAGTCTTTGAAAAGTCTTTTCATCCCAGTGGCTCCACAAGTGTTCACTTTGAACGACTTTGCAGCTGGCCAAACCTGACTCTCAATCAATTTTTATGAGCGCAAATTCTTGAGCTGATGGCTGGATCTCCAGCTATATCACTCACATAATACACACTCAAAAGTGGTGATGAGATTCACATTATCACCAGAGCACCATTCTGCTGATAGCAGCAGCAGACACACAGCAGGGGTCTACTGTCCTCCCCATGAAAACGATTCCTTCACCTTTCAATAATGTAGCCTGCAGGTGTGGACCTACAAGCCGTGTGTGGATAGAATAAGAGCTGTCTTTAAAAATGCTAATAAAAACTACCCAGTTCCTCCCAATGGGTCAGTCTCATTGAATCTCCATACATATCTATTTTGATTTTGAAGTATGTGCCTTCAATTTGTCTTCCCATTACAGTTGGAATTGAGTGGAAGATTCAATTGTGTTTAAAAACTTCAAAAAATTGTCAGAGTGCTGGCATGTATATCTCAATACATTTGGGCATGGGATTCTCTGTGTGAGTGCATGTATGTGTATATATGTATGTATATGTATGTAAATATATAATGCTTAAACGTGTCTTCAAATTTTAAGATGATAACTTAGGTAGAATAAATCCAAATTCATAATAGTTTGGTAGTGTTTTCCTAAATTTCAACTATGGAGCATATAGGTTTGCCTACTTTGATTTAAGTTAGATTTTGCATTTTAAAATGTAAAACATATTTTTGTTATTGAAAGAATTTTAGTTCCTCAAAAACATGGTTAATCTTCCCCAAAGACATACCAATAAATAATATCAAAGTATTGTTTTCTTCTTTCATTTCTAAACTCTCTTATGGGTGATAATCAAAATATAAACATTTGTCCTATAACTTTTGATTCTTATAATCATATGCTAGAAAATAAGACAAAGGGCAAAGGATTACCTTGAACCTTACCTGGCCAAAAGCATGAGGTGATCATTTGACCTATAGAAACTGATCTACAAAAACCTAATTTTCATATTAAATCAATGTATTAAAATTATTTTAGCCTATTGTCACTTAATCAGGTCTCCAAACTAACAATATTCTTTAAAACATAGTGACTAATGTGAATGACGTCTTGAATATTTGTGGTGACTGGGTTACATTCCCATGCTCTCTCCTGAATTCCACCAGGTAAATTCTAATAGTCAGCTGAGTTTGTTCCCAGACTAGTTTATGCCAATAATACCAGCTACTGAAATTATGAAACTAATGAGATTCTACATAAATGCATAAGATATAACTGTAAAAAAAGCTGCTGTTTCTATGAAAATCAGTTGAATGCTTTAGAAAGACTTGATAAAGACAAATTACTAACACAAATTTGTCAAATTAGATGTTAATGAGACATTTATAAGATATAAATAAAATTTAAGTGTCCAGAAAGATCTACACTCAAATTGCTTAGTAAATGCATTTAAATACTTGCACCAATGTAAAGAAACTAAACCTAGAAATTATAGAAGATGCCATAAGGGTGTTTATTTTAGAGGATAATCACACAGAACTCTAAATAGGTGACCTTCACTCAAAGCAAATGCTTGGGCTCCATATCAAAAAATTGAGAGAGTATGTGTATCTTTTATTAAATTAGACCAAATATTAGTTCTAACAACATAAGTTTAAATTTTAGGTAGGAAAAAAAAATAGGCTGGCTGTTTGCCATGTAGATAAAACTACTTTTGACTGAATTTTCACACTTTTCATGAAGTTACCATGCCATCATGGGACATCAATAAAGTAATTTTATGTGGCAATGGATGGATGGCTGTATGTATTTCTGGAAGACAGCAAATGATAATTTTCCTTCCTTGGCATTTCACCATGTCGTTCTGATCTAGCCCAGTTAAGCTTGCTTAATGTGTGATAGAAATCAATGAGATTTTACAGACTGTTTTATGTTAAGAATTCCAAGGGCGATTCTCTTTTCATGTATTTCCATTGGGAATAAAACAGCTTGGATTCATCATGGAATAGAATGACTTACTTAGAAAGTTATTCTTTAATGTAAATTTAACTTAATGAGTATATTCTATGAACAAAGGTTATAGATGATTTAACAAGAAAGTCAGCCAAATCTGTTTATGTTTAGAATCCAATTATAAACAAATATCAAGTTGATGTAAAAACATATTTATGTTATTAAATGATTTGTTGGCTTATTTGTATTAAGTATGCCAAAACATATGGCAAATTTTATTAAATATGGCCTATTTGTATTAAATGTCAGCATATTTGCATTAAATATACCATTAAGTACAGATATGACATATTTATATTAAAATGAGTGATTATATGTATTATGGTTTATCTATAAAATGTCGGAATGATGCAGCGGTTCTCCAGGTATTGTCCTGGAATTCCAGACATCTTGAAGATTCTTTCAGAGGGTCTGTAAGGTCAAAACTATTTTTATAACAATATTCAGAAATTATGTGCCTTTTCACACTTACTCTCTCATGAGTGTACAGTGGAGTTTTCCAGAGGCTACATTTTATCTGACACTGGAGCAAATTAATGCAGAAGCTGACACAAGAATAGAATTATATTCTTTCTATTAATCCAGAGAGTAAAGAGGTATGCAAAAACATAAAACAATGCCACATTTCCCTAAATCACTTGGCTCAGAAAATAGTTATTTTACATAAAAATGCTATTTGTGTTAACATGTAATGGATTTACTTTTACTTTAAAATAAATTAAATATTTAAAGAAATTTCTCAGTTTTAATTTCTAAAATAGCAAATATTGGTAGATAAAACCCACATTAAAAAAATGTTTGGGGCCGGGCACAGTGGCTCACGCCTGTAATCCTAGCACTCTGGGAGGCAGAGGCGGGCAGATTGTTTGAGCTCAGGAGTTCGAGACCAGCCTGAGCAAGAGTGAGATCCCATCTCTATTGAAAAAAATAGAAAGAAATTATCTGCACAACTAAAAATATATAGAAAAAATTAGCTGGGCGTGGTGGCACATGCCTGTAGTCCCAGCTACTTGAGAGGCTGAGGCAGTAGGATCGCTTGAGCCCAGGAGTTTGAAGTTGCTGTGAGCTAGGCTGACGCCACGGCACTCACCCTAGCCACGGCAACAGAGTGAGATTCTGTCTCCAAAAAAAAAAAAAAAAAAAATGTTTGGGAATCACTGTCTTAGAGTGATTATGTAACAGGAAGAAACCGACTAACCTGAACAAGAACGAAGTAACGTTTTTTCCATCTTTTCCAAACCTTCTGTCCAAGAGCATACAGATACCTGGTGAGAAAAACAAACAAGCAAAAGAACATTTTACACGAATAACCTTGTGGTTCTGAGTAATCACATTTCTTCTATAGGTATTCATTCTTGAGACCAGCCTGCCAAAGGCAAAGTTAAGTTCATTTGGAATCTGAGACAACATGCAGTTTCCGTGTTACAAAATGATTGAGCTTATTCTATGTTCTTGAAAGGGAATTGATTTACGTGGCTTATCAATTTGTCAGTCTTTACCATAAATTGAGCGAAGTAGGAGTTAGAAAGGATAATCAAAGAACCAGTTGGAATTTTATTCTTACACACACTTCTTAGGAGAGACAAAGGATATGAATTGAGGACATGGTTCTAAATGCTTCAGTTCTCAGATGACCAGCTGTGTGGCCTAAGAAGGAGCTCGCCAGAAAGTCAAGAACTCTGGGTTAAGGGTCACTCACTGTCCAGCTGGGTGACCACAAGATGTGTCTGCACCAATCTCAGTTTCCATTTCCTCACCTATTAAATGAAAGGATGGATTTGCTTATTTCTAAGGTCCCCGCTAGCTCCAGCTCCATCACTTTGGTATTTATGTGACTTATGAAAGTACTTCACTGCAAATATTTTAAACTATGAAATTCAGACAATAATAAAAATGGCAATGCATAGCTTAACACAGTTTCTACCATAGTTTTAACTTCTTATTGACCTGAGTAAACTGAACTGAAATGATTAGTCAATCATCAGAGAATATTGTCCTTACTGAAGATACAGATGATGCACTGAAATATCAGAAAGGAAAAAGAAGACATTAATCAACGAAGTGTGAACTTGTCGTAGAGAGCTATTAATTTTTTATAATTATGCCACAAAACTATACACACACTTCTTACAAAAGTGGAAAATATTGTTAGAAGTTTAAAATATGATAAACAGAAGCCTAATTTTAAAATTAAGGAATGATTTTTCAATATTTTATCATAATTCCCTTTTCTGAAGTGAAGGTTTACCAGTGCAGAGGTTGTTCAAACTAACAATTTATACACAATATCGAGTGATTAAAAAAGAACATTATGGTTAACACAGTTTATTTAGGGGCTTGAGATAGCTAGATTTTCTCTCACAATTTTTAAAGTTAAAATCTTAGCTTGAATTTTTAGTTTCTGTCTTATTAAAATAATTCCCTTTTGCAAAACAAAACAAACATACTGTTTGCTTCCTTTAAAAACAGTAACATGGGATATTGGTTAAGCTATGGCGAAATGAATAGGCATTCTTATTAACTACTAGTGGGAGTGTAACATGAGGCCACCTTTCTGCAGGATAACATGGCAATATGTAGAAATAGTCCTACCTTTTTATTCTGGAATTGATTAAGGTAATAATTGGAGATGAACATAAAGATGTATACTATGTGCATACACATAACAGTGTTATTTATATTATTGAAAACTAATAACAATTTAAATGCCCAATACTAGCGGAACTATTTAATAAATGCTGGCATATTTACAGAGAGAAATACTATGCTGCCACTGAAATTGTGCTTTTGATAAAATCAGTAACGTAGAGAATATCTCACTATACGTTATATATGTTATATGAAAAGACCAGGATTCAAAATTATACACATACTTAATGATTTGGAATTTATAAAAAAAAATTCCAAAATATTATTACAGCATCGTTCAGTGGTAAAATTACGACTGATTTAAGTTTCCTTCATTCTCTGTTTTCTAAATTTTCAGAATCAGAAGAAAACATGGAGTTACTAAAAGTCAAAATAAAAACAAAATTCTTGCATTGGAAAGCATCACCCAAATGGCCCAAATCAATCACATATTTTTTGTCAGATACATGAGCTAGCTGAAGTGTTTGGTGAACTTTTATTTGGCTCCCACGATACCCTTAATACCACCATCTGGGCTTGTGGATGTAATGTGAATTCATTTAACGACTGGCCAGGATGTCGACGTCTCTTGTTCTCACCTGTTCACTGTTTCTTCTCAAGGTCCCCCTATAACCCTTTGCCCCACCTTTGCTCTAACCTCTAATTTCTCTTCTATATTCTAGTGATAGATGTTTAGCTGCTCTCTTGCTGTCTTTCCTATGTAATTTTCCTCTCTTGAAATGCGCACACCCAAGCTCCTATTACAGGGTTAACAGCAGTGACCTCAGGAACTAGATACTGTGGACACGACAGATGCCCTCTATGAAAGTGCACTAGCGAGATGTGCGCCAAATAGCTGCCTGGGAGCCACAGGGGACATTGGGAATAACCTAGGACCACAGCCTGCTTTTCAGATCTTCCAAAGTGTCTCACTTTGCAGACTGGTTTATACACAAGTGAAAGTGAACAGTGATATGCAAATCATCAACATCGCAAGTCAGCCAGTGCCAGTCTTGCTGACAGTGAAGGTCTTCCACAAGGAAGAACAGTCATCTGTATTATTCAAAATGACACATGAGTAAATCTGGAATGAAGATATATAGTTTCTTTGAATACAGAAAGCGGAAGGGTGGGTGGATGCACACATGTTGTATTTGGAGATTGGTAGAAGACGTTACAAAAAAGAGAATTTGGATCCGGAACCAAGGTGAACATTTGAATGTTTGGCCTTGAAGTATTTTAGGCTGTGGCTGATGAAGAAAGAATTTATTCAAACACATTCAGAAATGACAAGTGAGCAAACAAATCCAGAAAGTTACTGGTCTTAAGAGTTTTACTGGCTCTCTGCCTAATAAAAAAGAAATAATAGTCAACAAAATATTAACAAATAATATTCAACAAAATATTAATATAATATAATTAATATATAAATATTAAATTTATAGATTTGTATATAAATATATAAATATTTATATGTACAAATATAAAATATTTATAACAGGAAATGTTATGCCCTGTAGAAAAAATATAATAGTTTATGCCCTCTTAAAGTTTTCATATTAGCCAGCCAAAATTTTGATGCAAAAAAATGGACATGAATAAAATACATTGGAAAAGATAACCATACTGAATAAGAATACATTAAATTTAATGTCAAAAAATCTGAATATTTTCACCATAAAGATGAGTTCTGGGGTCAGGTAACAAGTACAATGTCTAGTTGCTTCTTCATTGGTATAAAAGCAGATTCTTGACATTAGAAATGTCTTTAAAAATGAAGGAAGAAAAAAGAAAAAAAGAGTTCACCAATACTATTTCAGAGTAAATATTCAAAAACAAGAGTCAAACAGTAAGGAATGACCAGGTTGCTATTAAAAATGATGCCAAAAAAGCATTACTAATGATACAGAAAAATTCTGATAGTTAAAAAAAAAGCAGTCACAACAGCTCATATTATATGCATGGAAAAATCAAGAAAAATACAATGAAATGTCAAACTTGTAGTTAATATCTGGCTGGTGAGATTAAAGATGAAATTTCGTATTCTTTATGTCTTTCTGTATTTTTATAATTTCTACATTGACTATGTTCTCCTTCTTGTTTTTAGTAAAATTTATTGTTATAGTTACATAAAATAAAATTTTCCTGCTTTAGGTGCCCAATTTGATGACTACTGACATAGTCACATTACCACCACAATTGTCTTATAGAACATTTCCATTTCCCCAAAAGTTCTCTCATGCCCTTTATGACCAATCCCATCCTTATAGCCTCAGCTCTGGCAAACACTAATTTGATTTTTGACCTTATAGTTTTTTGTTTTCCAGAATGTCATACGATTAGAACTCGTAGTATATAGCCTTTGTGTTTAACTTCTTTCGTCCAGTAGAATGTTTCTGAGATTCATCCATGTTGTTGCATGTATCAAAAGTCATTCCTTTTTCTTGACTGTTCCATTGTATCATTTTACCTCAGTGTGTTTTTGCATTCACCAGTTAGTGGACATGAGTTGTTTCTACTTTTCTGGGTATCATCAATAACGCAACTATAAACATTTTTGTACAAGTCTTTGTGTAGGCCTATGTTTTCATTTTTCCTTGGTAAATATCTAGGAGTAGGATTGCTGGGTCATATTGAAAGTGTATATTCAACTTTATAAGAAACTGCCAGATCGCTTTCCAAAGTGGCTATATTGTTTTGCATTACCACTAGCAATGTATTAGAGTATATCCTATTTCTGTGATCAGAAAAAATTACTGTTATTGAATATCTGAAGGATGTGGTCATTATGACTCTACAAATACGTATTTCTTGTATGACTAATTTGAATACTTAGAGACCAAAAATAAGGGCCTTTATCTTTTTATCTTGAGTACAGTAAAAAACTCCTATAAGCTTTCATGGTTAAATGGGTTTTCCAGTTTTCAAGGTTATTCTCAAATTTTGAAATTTGGAGCAGTCTAAATTCTTTATAGATGGATGGTCCCATTACCTTTGGAAGGGTTGGAGTGTGGAGGGAATGAGGAAAAAAGAGCCCAAACCATTTGAATATTTGGTAACTATCAGATAATCCATTTATTAGAAAACACTTAAAAATCAAATGCACTTTCTCCTAACCCATCTAGCATTGCTGTTGAATCACTGTTCTGTCCTGTGCACGTGTGTGCGTGCGTGTGTGTTTAATGTTCGTTGTTAGGTTCTATGATATCTAAGCCCCAAAAGATTTTTATTTCAGAAAAATATATGGCAGTTATATTTAATCCAATGTTATATTCCGCTAGGCAATAGATTCTGTTCATTACACTTACAACAATGTTTACATATACTTAATTATTGAAAAATGAGTTCCTCTGTATAGAGTATCCATATCTATAAGCAATTTTTAAAGAATTTGTATACAATAAATTGACTTGACTTCAAATTGTCATAAAATATAATTTGATCTGTCTTTAATGATTTACAAAGGACCCTACGGCATGTCAAGGTCATTATTATGACAATCAATTATAACTGCATAATGCTGCAGAAGGAAAAGTTCCAGCTGCTAGGACTAAATCTAACTATCTGACATACTATGGCAATAGCATTAATTAAACAGATCCTTGATAGCTATTTACCTGTCTTAAAAAAAAAAAAAAAAACAACTCTAGTTTTAACATTTCATTGTCATCAGAATCGTGGACAGATTGATATTTTACTACTTTATAAAATATAATTCTACCAAATAAAGGCACAGAAGAATATCATGCAAGAAATGTGTCATCCTGGAGAGAGAGTATCTTGGCCAGTGTACTGCAGTTCTGCTAGTGGGTCTGCTCTATAGCTGAACACTCACTGAATGTTTTGTAACCTGCTGAGTCATTACTAGCGTCCTCTTGATTGTGTGATGAACGTAAATAAAAAAGTTTTTCTTTTAAAGGAATGCAAATCAGAGCTACCAAATACCAGTCAAACTGGGAACACATCTTTACTGGGTTTTATGTGACAATTTATCATGTTATCCAATAAAATAAGCATTGGATACACACCATGACAGAAGCATTGTCTAATGGGCATTTCAAATTTTTTTCACCTGATTTTAAAAAGGAAAGCAGTCCTTTTATTGGTGGGGCTTTTTCTCATCTTTGTTAAATTATTTTCATTAAATCAGAAATGAATGGAAAATGAAAGAACACAAATACCAGCAGTTTTCATGGCCATGCTACATTCTCCAGCACTCTGTTAGCATATGGCCCTATAAAAAAAAAAAAATTCCCTAACCAAAGTTAAATTTGATACAGGAATTATCTGAATGGGAATAAAAGAGATATTCTATTGCACATATTTCATAAGCACATATTTCCAATGCTAATTTACACTAAATATAATACTTTTTCCATTGAAATATTTCCGATGTATCCCAATACTCATGTAACCAGAGTATTTTGGATTATTTAAAATATAAATGCTAGAATAATATTTAAAAGTGTTTATTACTTTCATCAATACATTCAACTTAAGCAAGGTATTAAAAAGTTGTTCCCTTTGAACAAAAAAACTGCCTGCTTAACTTTAAAATCTTCTCTTCTTACGGATTAGGTAGGAAAGAAATTAGTAGCACTGACACAAAGCTGGGATTTAACGCGTAAAAGGAAAGCCTTGAAGCATTTGGTTTCATAAATCAGTACAAACACAGCAGTAATTGTAAAGTATTAATCCCTCTTCTAGGGTTATTCCTAATAAAGAGCACTATTTGCTCCAAAGAAACATACGAATAATTGTTAGGCAACAAATCACAAAACCAATTGAATGTATATCAATATTTCATTCATCTATGACTTTTTTTTTGTATTTCTAACTATTCTTAGGTCACATTGTATCCTCAAATACCAGAGACATGAGAAACTGAACCTTCAGATTTTTTGATTGTATATTTAAAATATGATGTGGATATGTAGAATATGTACAGATATTAAATTTCCTATGCTGTCAGGAAAAAAGAAAAGAGAAATTTTTTTTAAAATTTGGTATATGCTTATTTGATTTTTTTTTAAAGAAATAGTCAATCCTTAAGTCAAAATAGTTACTTCCAAGAAAGCAAACAGTATACTTTTTTATCTTCTATATTAATAGTTATATATGGCCATTAGAGTATCTTAATACTTACAATAAAAATTATACCACTTCTCTGGAGTCAACACAATCCTTTAAGAGAGTTATCTCTTAATAAGTCAGCCAGAAGATACACCACAGATACTTCTACAAGCTTTCACTGATGGACAGAAGCAGTCTTTATGAAATCTATCAGAATGTTCTGTGATGGCCAGAATAAAACTTTTCTTTAGAGATGTTGATCATTAACAATATATATTCTAGTACTGATAAAATCGCTCACAATAGATTGAGTAAAGTTTGGTAAGAATATTTCAAGCAAAACAAAAATCAGCATAATTACTAAGGTTTTTGTTGTTGAATTTCAAATAGATAATTTACATTTCCTCTCAACACTGTAATGCTTATAAAACAAAACTATTTAAAATGCTTGTTTTTACACATTACCTTTTTGAATGTTTTAAAAAAATAGATTCACATGTAATATTCTGTGATTTGTCTTGATTTAAGCCAAAACTTCTCAGAAATGAGTTTTCCTATTAAGCCATTTTTCTATAAATATTGTATATTATCTAATCACAAAAGGTGATGAATTTTAAGAACTCAATTTTTGATCAGTTTTAAAAATTAAGATTTAACTCATCTTCATAACACAATCTTTTAACTATAATATGTCCTATATTATTGCAGTAATAGTGAAGACACAGCTAATATTCTCTATGTCATACGTGAAAGAGAAAATGGTAACATGAAATAAAAAACTCATTTCCCCAAACATTTTAAAAGCACTTTATAAAACCTTTCTAACTTGAAGACCGTTGAAAGAATACTTCAACACGCAAAAATTCTCCAAACCCATTACTAAATATTGTAGTTTAGTTTCAATTAGAGTGGTGGTATACAGTTCTAATAGAAAGGAAAATATGACAATTTATTTGTACTGAGTCCATGCTGTGAGAGTTCATGGTTTTACTTTATGATGAAAAATCATCACTAATGAATATTTGAAAAACATAATTGTATACAGAAGATGGGAACTATTCGGTCCTTGAAAAAAAGGACTATTACTTTTGGCAGATCACTTAGGAGTCTAGCTTTTTATTCAAAGAAACGCAACAATCAATCTACATGTTGAATGATAAAGCCTTTTCTTCTACGAGCCTTCATTTTTCAAGGAAAAATACAGAAAGGAAAAAAAAAATCAATATATAGAGTAGTTTAGTCCTGGAAAGGGCTTTCATAAGAGAAACCTCAGTCAAGGTTGAAAGAGCAATTAATGCAGGCTCAAAAATCTGGGCCATTCTGATAGAGTTCGGTTAACATGTGGCAGAAGTAATCATCCACTTGTGAAAATGATTTTCGGTTCATTCTCAAACACCTTTCAGACACTCATGATCCCATTTAACTGACAACAATACAGGCTATCTGTGGGCACCATTGCATTTGAAGTGAAAACCAATAGGGACCAAATGCCCTCAGGCACTTGCAGTCATCCCTACAAGTTCTCCACTGCTTGCATAAAAGGAATCTTCCTTTCACTACATTCTTCCTTTTATTTAACCCCACAAGATTAGGAAGCCACTCCCTCACCCGCTGTTTCTTTTATTTTGTTTCAGGTAAGGATGAAAAAAGAAACTGCTTCAAGGTAACATTGTGACCTAGGCATTAAGAAGCCTAGAAGTGAATACTTTCCAGTTGGTTTTTACACTCTCTGAATTCTTATGGGAAAGAGCAGAAGAGAGGTGGGCATGTACAGAAAGGGTCCTCATCGAACAAAATCACATAACATTTTGAGAGAATTTATAACCGAAGAAAAAACAAAAAAAATCCTACTGTTGAGCAAGAACTTAACATTTTTGTGCTATAGAAACAGGAGACTTATAATAGCAAACTTAAATAAAATGTAGAGTTCTGCACTTATTTCGGGGATCTCGTTTTAAAGATTCGGTAGTGTAAAACTGTCACTCTTCCTTTTCCTAAGAAGTTCCACCTTCTGCTAGTTAACTCTCAGCTAACTCTGAGGTAAGTCTCAGCTCATATCAGCATTATCAAATAAGTATAACAGCTTAAGGTATAAAAATTATCTTAAATTTGACTTGTCATAGAATAATCTAGAAAATGAATAGAGGAAAACTGTCAAGATAAAAAGAACAAAAAAACCTATTCACTCCTCAGATAAGGCATCGATCAAGAACTACAACTTATTATTATATATTTTTGGTCAAAAATGAATTACTCTTATTTTAAAAAATTCTTTATTGATACTATTTGTACATATTATGGGGTACATGTGATATTTTGATACATTCATATAATATGTAAGATAAAATCAGGTTATTTAGGAAATCTACCACCTCGAATATTTATCATTTCTTTGTGTTGGGGATTCTTCAAATCTAGCTATTTGGAAATATACAATAAATTATTGTTAGCTATAGTTGTTAGGTAGATAGTAAGGGATTCCAGGTCTCCTAAGGATGAAAGAGGGTGCTGCTGTGGCTCACCACCACAAATGAGCTTTGAGAGAGGCTCATGGGACACCTGTATGTGTAATAAGACTCAGGTCATGGAACTCCCAACTGTTCAATCAAAGTGTTCCATCGTGACATGTGAGTCACAAGGGAGGTCCCAATCCGGGGACTTTATATAAAAGACCCAGACCATAACCAAGCCGTTCCTTTTGCTCTCCCTTCGCTGCAACAATGGGTCTGGTTGTCATCTGTGGCGTATGTATCACACTCTGTAAACCTGTATCTTGCTCTTGCTCTATCATCCTATCTTTCTCTTCATAATAAACCTCATTTTCATGCTTGCCTTACTTTGGTGTTTCTGGTCATTCTTCGCCCGTGAGCGTGCCAACATTTCAGACCCCGAAACCTGACATATTCAGCCTATTGTGCCACTGAACACTAAGACTTAATCCTTCTATAGAATTGTATGTTTGTACCATTAACCAACTTTTCTTCACCCTCTCCTCAAATCCTTCTCAGCCTCCGGTAACTATCAATCTGCTCTTTGAGATCAACCTTTTTAGCTCCTACATATCAGTGAGAACATGAGATATCTGTCTTTCTGTGCCTGGCTTATTTCATTTTACATAATGACCTTCGGTTCAGTCCATGTTGCTGAAAATGACAAGATTTCATTCTTTTTTTGTAACTAAATAGAATTCTATTGTGTATTTACACATTTTCTTTATCCATTCATCTGTTGATGGAAACTTAGGTTGATTCCATATATTTCACATCTTAGCTATTGAGAATAGTGCTCCTATAAACATGGAGGTACAGGTATCCCTTTGATATGCTGATTTTTTTTTTTTTTTGGATAAATACCCAGTAGTGGGATAGCTGGATCTTACAGAAGTTCTATTTTTAAATTTTTGAAAAACTTCTATGCTGCTTTTCATAATGGCTATACTAATTTACATTTCCTCCAACATTATATGAGTTCCCTGTTCTCTGCATCATCACCAGCATTTTACAACTGATCATTCTTAAAGGGTGTGTGCTAAAATAAATGTCAATGCACTGTCACTTAGAAACAAAACTAAACTGGGAAAAAGAATTTTTAAGTAGTTCTATGAAAAATAGTTTTAAGCACATAAATATAAATCAAACCAAAGTAAATCAAACTTTTATTAACAAGGCAGTTTTCCTGTTATTTATCTCTGATGACTGGTCATCATTTCTTTATACCACAATTAGCATAAAAAAGTACTTGATATATATATTTTAATGATTCATGATCTCATCTCACCAGTGCTGATATTTATATATGAATATGTTAGGGTTTTATTTTTTAGTTGACAAAAATCATATATATTTATTGTGTACATGTTCTGAAATATGCATATACTGTGGAATGGGTAAATTATCTAATAGATGCATTATCTCAACATAGTCTACCACAAAAGGCTTAGTTTGTAAAGTGTGGTTTCAGGTTTTTCCTCAAAGTCAATGGGGTTGCCAAGCTCACTGTAAATGTCTCAGAAGTGAATAAAAGGGAAAAAATGTCCAAAGAGTGTACTGTGCAGCCTCCTCTATCCCAAGCAGGCAAACTTGCGTAGAGTCAGGTCTATGCCTCCATCCCTTAGGAGGAGGACAGAGGCTGTGAAAATCAGACTGTCTTTGGGGATGAGGCTATGACACATTCCAAAGGCAAAGACATTCTGCACCAGATGGCTAAAGGGCTTGGAACAGTCAACAATGAAAAGGAAATGACTTACTTATGCAATTCTAGATATTTTTCTGAGATACTCCATTAAGCTTTTCTCTCCTTGAGAATGCAAATGGTTTGGCAAGAAACAAAAGCTTTAACATAGGCTTTTATGCATGTTTCAAACTATATTATATTGTCTATTGAAAATGTCTTCTCTTTTAAGGCACAATATTCCCAAAGGAAAGCAAAATGATCAAAAATTGTTTAACATTACATATCATATGGGTAGCTATGAATTAACATAAATATTTTAGGACTCACTTTCCTTTTCTGTAAATGGAGATATATGGTTTACCTTCTTCATATTGAGGGATTCAAGTGAAACATGCACATAAAATGTCCATTTTATAAACTATATATCAGTGGTCCCCAACTTTTTTGGCAGTGGGGACCAATTTCATGGAAGACAATTTTTCCATGGATGGTGGGGGCTGGGGCAGGAGGTGGAGCTCTGTGGCCTGGTGCCTAACAGGCCACAGATCAGTACCAGTCTGAAGCCCAGGATTTGGGGATCACAGCTATATACCCCTAAAAAAATCATTAAGCAGATAGTTCAGGATTTTGTGTTTTTCACAGTGTATGTCTCAGAACATCTAGATACAAGGAATTACTAAGAAAGAGAATGGGTTTGGTGGATGAATGTGAGAAATACTGAAGTTAAGTAAAGCTAAACAAGTTCTGTATGTGAGGACTTCTAAGAGCCCACAGCAGACATGTGCAATGGGCTATCGAGGGTGGGAGAGGTAGGGAAGAAGAACATACGTAAGGTCTCCAAAGGTATGGAATGTTTTTCGTAGAACACCTTGTAGGAGTCATAGTTTTTGGCACATGCTTTGGAAAATTGCCTGGACTAGATTACCATTAAGAAATCTTTAAGCAATAAAATAACTGAGTTTTTACATTCTTTTTGGAATTAACTAATATCCTAGTCATAATTAAACTATTATCTTTGCTCTCACATATTTTTACTAGGAATTGTTACAGATTTATGTTTGAAAAGAAGAAAGAGTTTTCTTTAAATTTTGGATCATGATCTCCATGACTTATGTTTGATTCCTGAAAGTCCTCTTTTCCTATAATGTTGCTCTCTGGTCTTAGTTAATGAAGACATTTTTGAAGATCTCTATTTAGAAAAAAACCGTGTCCATCTTTTGAATAACATCTTCATGTGGCTTATTTACAAAGGTATTGAAATTCCTTCTGAATATCAGTATTCCTTCTGATACTAAGAAGGAATTTCCCTTCCCAACAGCATTGTTTTACCTAAACCATGTCACCTGAACTTCACTTTTATGCTTTGTGAACCAATCTTGCCTGTAGTCAAGGAGGATCATGGAGTTCTGGTTCGAGACTTAAAGAACTGAGCAAAGACACCCTTACTGTTATCCCAGCTCTGACATCATACCTTGGATTCAGTGTCTCAGTGCCTGCCCTGCTCCCTTGTACTTAAGTACAGTCGTTATCCTTTCACATGGGGATGCATTCTAAGAAATGCATTGTTAGGCAATTTCATCGTTGTGCGAACTTACAGTGTCCTTACACAAACCTAGATGTCATAGCCTACTACACACTTAGGCTGCATGGTATAGCCTATTTTGTACTACAAATCTGTATAGCATGTTGTTCTACTGAATACTATACACAACTGTAACACAATGCTAAGCATTTGTGTACCTAAACATAGAAAAGGCACAACAAAAATACAGTATTATAATCTCATGGGACCACTGTCCTATCTGCAGTCTGTCATTGACTGAAACATCATTATGTGGCATGTGATTGTAGTTCTTTTGATATGCTGTCCAATACCTCAGGCTGATACCCTCTCATATACGCAGCTTTGCTCCTTTTCTTGCTAATCTTCACATGACACTCTGCTCTTGAATTCTGGACACATTATTTGGTTATAGATATTTCTGTGATTGCCAACACCTGTAAACACAGTGCTAAGATCCTTCTGTACTTTTATTGGCTTACATTGGCACCAATCACTGTACAAATACGCTCTGGGTTCTCATTGCTCCTCCAATTGTTTGCAGGTAATCTGTCCTATCCTATCTGTCCCACATAATTGCATCTCTTTCCAACACTTATTTTAAACTGATTTAGTTTTTGAATTTCACATTTTCCATTTGTTCCCATCCCCCCAACTATCATATTCTCAGAGTGGAACTCTCTGACTTTCCTAATTAGGTCACATTCCATTATTACATGTAGTAGGCGCCATGTGGATATTCCTTCCACAGTCCTGTTGTGGCCCGAGGATTATCTGACTAATTCCATTTCCAGCACGAGACTGCAAACTCCACGAGGGCACGGACCACGGCGGCTGTGACCACCACTCCGCTCTCATTGTCCAGCACTGTGCCTTATACAGCAGACACTCCAAAGGCGTCTTTGGAATGACTAAATGGTTGTTCCTAGTTTTGTCATTAGCAACAATTATAATAAAAATGTAATGAAGGAAGTAAATCTTTAGCAAAAATTGTAGTATATCTAAGTAAAAAAAAAAGTCTCAGGCAGCCTTTGGATTTTTCATAAAATTGGTATTGGTATACCTATTTGGATCAAGAGTATTCAAATAATTTTAGTAACAGAAGGTTACCCTAAAATTTAACTTAATATGAAAGATCAAAACACGAGGGAAGGGTGGAGCAGCTGCTGTGAGAGCAGGCAGAGGTCCAGGGTCAGAGCACTCAGCAAGGGCCTTCCAGGGCTTTAGAACCACTGCCGAAAACGGCCCCAAGCTCACACTATCGCAAGGGTCTTTCAGTTAAAATGGAAAAAAATATGTGTCTGAAGATCTCAAAATGCTACCAGATTTCTCACTCTCGTTAGCAGGATTTTTAAAAACCTTTCTGATACATGAACATTGTTGGAAATTGTGAGGGGGCCCCCAAATTCAGTACCTCTTTTCTTTGCCTGAGTTCTGAACAAATTAAGACAAAAGCCTTGACAGAAGATAAAAAACGTTGCCTTTAATACTGATAAAGATATGATGAATTATTTGGTTTATCTCTGTAAGTGGGGGGTCCTCCTGAGGTTCAGTATTATTTTGAGACATATTCTCCCCAGCGCAGGCACAGACATGCTCGATGGGAAATGCCTATCCACGGGAAGATCCCGACCATGACAGACTTAGGGAGAATCCAAACAGGTACCCCCATCTCACCTTCAAGGGAAAAAGAGAGTGCAAAGGGCTAACCTATTCATGTCCAGGTTCTACTCTCAAGCTAACCAGTCAGATAAGTCAAAAAACAAAACAAAACAAAAATAATAAAAATAAAAAACATAGGTGGAGAGAGAGAAAAGAGGCCAGGAGTATCACAGTAATGGATATCCCTCCACATGGAAGGAAGCATCGGGGATGCAGAATAAGTTTGCTTGTCTTTTTTCCTTCAAAACAGAGAGGAAACAGTGAAAATATTGGGGGGGGAGGGAGAGAGGGATGCAGAGAAAGACACAGAAAGAGAAAGAACGCATATGAATGAGTCTCTTAAGTCTAACATCCCTTTAACTTTAAATTGCTATGTGCCAGGTATGAATTTCACTTTTCTAATCTGTAAAACAGGAAGAACAATACTTACTCTGACTATAATAGACAGTGTCACTACAAATATCTACTGGAATGATCTATATAAAAGGGCCTTTACAGCATAAAGCACAATGTAAATCAAGGCATTTGTAGCAGTAGGAAGTAGAACACACAGAAAAATACTTCAACCTAACTTTTTTGAAGGACTCTTTGGAAAACTTGAGATGGGGAGGTGACAATGAATTTCTCTCATTTTTCCCAATTTGTCCCATTTAAGAAAAAAAAAACAACTTTCAATGAATGCGGTAAAAACTTAAGTATACCTTTTTCTAAAGTGAAATATACCTGTGATGTCACAGAAGTTACAACAAAAAGTAGCTCTTCTTATTCATCAGATAAAACCAATATTTCTATAAAGTACCTGTATCAGGTTTCCAAGCTATTGAATTCCTTACATTCTTAAGAAAATGCTACTCATCAACCAACTGTCAAATTCTAGACTACTACAGAAAAGTACACTTTGATGTTCAGTTTCTCTCTCACACATCTTTATTTAGTTAGAGGAGAATGAATAAAAAAGTAAAGCCAATAGTAATAAGAAACTCATGTACAATAAGGCTGGCATTTATTGGACTAGATAAATGTTTCCTTTTTCCTTTAACTTGAAGTTTAAGAATTCCATTTATTTATTTGCCTACGAAACTGTATTCACAGAGCTTCGCTCATGAATACAAAATACAAAGAAAAATGAAATCAAGATAAACAACAGAAAAAAAGACTTTGACATTTATTCAGAATTTTAGAGTCTCACTTATTTTAGGTTAAAACTTATCTTGTGATATTTTTGATTATTCATATATTAAACTTTAAAGTTTTTCTATATTAACTCCATAAAGTATCTCGACAAGTTTGATGTCCAAAATGAACTACCACTTCACCTTCTTCTGACCTTTTCTTTTTACATTTGTTTTTAAAAGAAAATGTTGTGAAGATCATTTAATTCTACTTAAATAGTGACATCTTTATTATCAAGTTTTCTACTTTATGTAATAGACAGTATTTCCTATTTTGGGGGAATGCTTGCTCCATCTACTGGCAAAATATATATTATTACTTTTTTAAAACTATAACACCATGTCCGAAGACACTTGTGAAGTTGTTTTCTCTAAAATGCAACTTTGGTACAAAATCTGCTTTTCTTTCTTTCATTTTAAGGTCCATCTCAGTTCAGGAAATTAGTACCTTTTCCTCAAAGCAACACTAATATACATGAAATGACTCGACATTTCTACCTTAATGGGATCATTTCACAGTCATACACAGGCTGAGATACGTATGAAGGCGGCAAAAAATCATGGCTGGAGAAAAGGAGATAGGGAAAGCATTTATTTCACTGTTTATTTAAAAAGTATGCCTGCTCCTCATCTTGAAATAAATGTAAGCAGCAAACCTCCTTCCTTTTGATATAAACCTAGGGATAAAGACTAGAAATCTATTACATGAATTTGTAGAAGATCAAGATGATTTCACAGAAAGGAGTAAAGAATTAAAGCCAATCTGATGGTGTGTCTGGATTTTGCTTAATAAACAACGACAATAAAATGGAATGAGGAAAAAAAAATCAGCCCATGAAAGACACTGACCTCTAAACACCTTTTTTCTCCCTCTCTTTATGATGGCACCATCTAAACAGCAGAACTGAAAAGAAACTCGAGATCTGTTCAGTTTCGAGTAAGAAGGTATGTTATTTTGCACTAGGAAAAGGAAAAGGGTGCTTTGCTTGAAGACACCAAAAGTACATCTCTGGGTATGGAGTTTGGTTCAACTGCTGGCGCATTTGTATCTGCTCATCAGGGGGAAACACAAATAATTAGAAAGTTAACAAGAATTACAATATAATTGTAATTCTAGAATCCAAATAATCTTCAACTCCACAGTTTTCCTTTTTCTCTTGCTTTGTGCTACAATTAGAAGAAAATAGGCAAGAAGACAAACTCATTTCAAATACTATAAGATACCTTGGAGTTAGTGCTCTTTAGTGATAATTGATTCACTTAATATTTACTTTGTGTAGTTCAGAACAGAAGATATGCTCATCATTAGCATCAACATAAGGCAGCAGATATTATAAAAGGTAAAGATAAATTACCATGGGAATTTCTGTGAAGGAAAGATTTTCAGACAGATGAACACAGACAAGTAAATGATCCTTAGTAATCAAATAAAAATAAAATGCATATCAGCTCTAAAAAGCAATATAGAATTTTAGTAAATTTCAAGATAATTTTCAACAATAAGCTTTGAAAAAAAGGTTTTCCATTAGACTAAATCTTATTTCACTAGCATTCAAGTAAATTAAGCTTTACTCTATCTGAAAGTAAAAACAAATTTTAAAAGAGTAAAATGATAGACTATGTTACGTTAAAATCTATATCATAGTGTATATACTCTACTGATATTATTGAAATAATTACTGTCGATGTATTTTATCACCATTATTTCCCTTATATTGATAACAAGTAACCTTTTTCTTAAAAAAACAAAAAACAAAAAACAGATTTACTCAATTCCAGGCATTGTGCTTGGTACTACATGTCTCAGTTAACATAACAATCTTACGAGGTAGGGACAAATACCACTATAGACAATTTAACAAACATACATTTTATAAGCAATTTCTGAAACGTTTAATGCTACAAAAACTATGCTAAGAACTACATTTTTCTGACCTATACTTAAGGGCAAGAAAATAAAAAGAACTACATTTAAGTATTAATTCACGATATTCATTAAATATTTACACTTTTTGACTTTGCCACAAGATTCACTTTAGCATTACAGTTAATTTTGAAGCAATGGCCTCCAGCTACTATATATATATATATTAAAACTTATCTTCATGTAAACATCGTAACTCTTGTATAGGGAGGCGATGTCTTGATCCCAGCACAACAGGATGAAGACCACACCTCGTATCCTGAGGGCAGGTTTGTACTATGCTCCATGCTAGGTGGGCTGGGAACGGGAAAGTGTTCACATACACAGAATGTCATTCCCTGGTGGTGAGTGTTAATTTTAACTAGGGGCCTTCATTTGGAAAAAACAAAAACTACGAGTAAAATAGTAGAATCGTCTCATGAGATGCTGTTTAAAGTCAGCAGTCTTGAGTAGAGCAAGTGTATCTCAGACGGTAGGTAAACCGCTCAGAAGCCACCAGCATAATGGCAAGTTTTACTGGTAGTTTCTTACATTCTCTGTGATGACTTTTTCATCCGTTCTCCCTCAGCATAAAGACTTCCAGAAGTTCTATGCTTCTTTAACTGACCAAAGAGAATCGAAGGAAGGAGTATCCACAGTGGAAGAGAAAGAAGTTAGGGCACATCTGAGGTCCAGCAACGTGTTAAGGAAAGATGTGAGAGAATTCTTCCAGAAGGGGAAAACTCAGAATGCAAGTTTCAGCCTCACAGTCTAGCCGTCTATACCTCCAAAAGGTTCTCTTTTCTAAAACCAGAGGTTTGAAGTTCTTCTCTTAATGGCAACAGTATTCTCCTTTAGAAGTTCCTGCTAACTCTCAAGAACAGAGTAACAAAATTGGCTACTTAATTAAAACAGAATGATGCAGTCCCTATACTAACACTATAGTTACAGATAAGAAACAGGATCTGCAACTCTCACCTCTTACAAAAATCAATTCATGGTGGATGACAGACTTAAATCTAAGGCATGAAACCATAAGAATTCTAGAAGAAAATGTTGGAAAAACTCTTATAGACATCAGCCTAGGCGGAGAATCTTTGAAGAC
>CAUYSK010008850.1:0-30902 GCA_963575035.1 Avahi laniger
CTGTCCAATTAATTTCTTTCTATTTTTGGTAGAGACAGGGTCTCGCTCTTGCTCAGGCTGGTCTCAAACTCCTGAGCTCAAACAATCCGCCCGCCTCGGCCTCCCAGAGTGCTAGGATTACAGGCGTGAGCCACCGCGCCCAGCCTCCCTTTAATATTTTCAGCCTGTGGTTGACCATGAATAAATGAAACCATGGGAAGTGAAACCGCAGATAAGGGGAACTGTTGTACTACTGAAATGCCTAGAACTCTGGGAACTTATTTCACGATTTTATTATAGCTAGACAGAAATTATTTTGGACTGAATGAAGCATTAGAACATCTGCTTAGAGCATATAATTATGCTTTGAAAATACAGCATTCGACCGAAGGGTTGGACTTTAAAATTTTCTTTATTTATAATTATCTTCCCAAGTGACATTTGATGAAGTGAATAGGATTTGAGTCTAGACATATTTCCACTCACTGGCAGTGATTAAACATTTCAGGCATATAAAGGAATAAAGAAAATTGTTGATGAGATTTGCATCTTAAGGGTAAATAAACATAATTACCCTCCTAAAAAAAGATTAATAAAAAACAATCCTAGAGAACATAAGGAGAGAAAAGGAATCATATATTAAGTAGATTGCAAATAGCAACATAGTAAATTGAAATCCAAATGTTAGTAATCATAATAATTGTATTGAATGTAAGGGACAAAATGGTCCAATAAAAAAGACAATAGCCAGGTATAGTGGCATATAGTGGTGTGCGCCTTTGGTCCCAGCTATTCAAGAGGCTGAGGCTGGAGGATCACTTGAGCCCAGGAGTTCAAGGCTGTAGTGAGCTATGATTGCACCACTGCACTGCAACCTGAGTGACAGAGCAGGAGACCTCATATCTAAAAAGAAAAAGGGAAACGATTGTGCCAAGATGATTACAAAACAAAACAAATCTGATTGTTGCTTCTAAGAGACACACTTTAAAGGTACACATGCAGAATGGTTGAAACTAAAGTTTAACACTAATTCAAAGAATGCTGATACAATCATGTTATATCAGATAAAGTAGACTTTAAGGCAAAAAACATTAATAAAGAGGGGTATTTGCAAATAATGGTTCAATTTACAAGGTGTATAAAATTCTGAATTTATATGTTTTTAATAACATCTCAAAAACGTAATACAATCAGTTGACTGAAATAAAAGGAGGAGGAGTAGCCAAATCCACGATCATAATGGGAAATTTTAACATTCCTCTTTCGGTAATTGGTAGGAAATGTAGAAGAAAAAAATCAGTAAGGAATTAGAAAAGTTCGAGCAACAGAATTAAGAGACTTGACTTAGGACACATGACTCAAGCACCTAATCACATTTTCAAAAAACTGAAATCAATACGTTTTCTGACCACAGTAGAATTTAGCTAGAAACCAATAATATTATAAAAAACTAGGAATCTGTATAGGTTTGGAAAGAGTAAATCTCAGTGGAAAGTAGAAAATATTTTGAACTGAAATACGATAATGAAAATACTATATACGGAAGCTTGTGGGATGCGGCTAAAGCTGTCAGAGGGAAATTTAGAGCCATATATACATATATTAGAAAAGAAAAAATATTGAAAATTGATGAGTTAAATGTCACTGTCCAGAGATTAGTAAAACAACAGCAAATTGAATGTAAAGAAAGTAAAAAAAAGTTTATCAGTAGGCCGACTGGTGGCTCATGCCTGTAATCCAAGCACTCTGGGAGTCCGGGTGGGAGAATCACTTGAGCTCTGGTGTTGGAGACCAGCCTGAGTAAGAACAAGACCCCGTCTCTACTAAAAAGAGAGAAAATTAGCCACAATTCACATTTAGAGGAACAATCTGCTTGGATTGCTATTTGGGTGTAATGTGAGTAAAGAGTCAAGTTTTATTTTTTTCTATAACAATAACCAATTGACTCAGAAATAGTTTTGAAAAGATTATCCTATGCCTGTTCTGCAGTGATGGCTTTGTCATAAATCAGGTGTTGCATCTATGCTTGCATCTGTTTCTGTTCTCTCTCTTCCATTGGTCTACTAAGACCACACCGTTTTATTCATTATGCTTTACAAATCTTAATATGCACCTTGTTCTTTAAGAATGCATTGGATATTCATGGCTCTGCATTTTCAAATGAATTTTAGTGTTTTGGGGGCCTATGGAATGGTGTCCCACTGTCATTTAAATTTACACTTGCATCTACCCAAAAGAAAAAAAGACATTCTACAAGAAAGATATCTGCACTAGAATGTTAGTAGCAGCACAAATCACAATTGCAAACATGCGAAAACAACCCAATGCCCATCAGTACATGAATGGATTAATAAAGTGTGGTATATGGAGTACTACCCAAACACAAAAAACAGTGGTGATCTAGCACCTCTTGTATTATCCTGGATAGAGCTGGAGCCCATTCTACTAAGTGTAGTATCACAAGAAAGGAAAAACAAGCACCACATGTACTCACCATCAAATTGGTATTAATTGATCAACACTATGTGCACATATAGTAGTAACATTCATCAGGTGTCGGGCAGGTGGGAGTGGGGAGAAGGCGATGGGTATATTCACACCTAATGGGTGTGGTATGCACCATCTGAGGGGTGTACACTCTTGAAGCTCTGACTTGGGTGGGATAGAGGCAATATACATAACCTAAACATTCATACCCCCATAATATGCTGAAATAAAAATATAAATAATTAATTAATTAATTTACAGTAGCATGATTGTCAGCATCTTTTCATAGGACTTTTGGCCATCTAAAAACTTCCAGCAGTTCAAAACTGTGTCATGTTTTTCCCGTGTTGTCTTTTTCTTATTGATCTACAGGAGTTCTTTATATATTCTGGATAGAAGATTTTTGTTGTTTATATGTGTTGCAAATGGTATCTCTCACTTCATGCTTGCCTTTTTGCGCTCTCTCTCTCTCTCTTTTTTTTTTTTTTTTTTTGAGGCAGAGTCTTGCTCTCTCTCTCACCTGGGCTAGAGTGCCATGGCGTCATCATAGCTCACTGCAACCTCAAACTCCTGGGCTCTAGCGATCCTCCTGCCTCAGCCTCCCAAAGTAGCTGGGACTGCAGGCATGTGCCACGTGCCTGGCTGAATTTTTGTATTTCTAGGAGAGACAGGGTCTCCCTCTTGGCTCAAGCTGATCTCGAGCTCCTGAGCTTCAGCAATCCTGCCGCCTTGGCTTCCCACAGTGCTTAGGTGAGCCACCATGCCCGGCCCTTTTTGCTCTCTCAATGGAGTCACTTGATGAACACAAGCTCCTAATTTTAATGTAGTCAAATATTTAGGCTTCTAACCTAAATGCTTCTAACCTGTATGCTTTTAACCTGTTTTTTGTAGGGGAAAGAATGCTGATACACCTAAGATTCTGCTTGAGTAAAATGAAAATTTAATTTTAATCATTCTGTCTTACTTATAACTGGTATTTGTTTTGTAGCTGTGGATTTCTTCAATCAGATCAACATGCTTTATGGAACCATCACAGACTTCTGTACAGAAGAGAGTTGTCCAGTGATGTCAGCCGGCCCAAAGTAAGACATGGTCAATGATCTGTTCTCATTTTTACTTTATTTATGGTTCTTAGACAGGAAGAAGGTCTAACCACATAATTTCTCTACTTAGCATCTCTTTTGGTGGTTTGCCAGTGACTTATCTCTTACGTCCAGATTCCTTGTCTTGAGCTTTATGATGCTCCCTGTATCGTCTTCCCTCCTGCCTTTCCTCTGTTCGTATGTGTCTTCCGGGTCTATCCAAACTAGATAACTGGAAGTACCTTGCTGTTCCCTCCATTACTTACACTGTCTGAGAGCTTGCTTGCTACATTCTCTTGGATATTTTTCTTCTCTTCCGTTTCCCTTCTGTCATCTTCTGTTAGTATTTTAAAAAATCTTGCTCATCTCCAAGACCCATATCACATGCTTCTTCTGATTTCTTTAGACTAGATGTGATCTATTTAATTTTTTTCACCATTACAATGATTTTATTTCTTTGTTCCATTATACTTCTTAATACTGTTTATACATGTCTTACTTAACCTGTTGGATTTATTTTTCTTTTAAACCCCTTTTGGTGTAAGGACAGAGCCTGCACCTAGTTAACGTCCAGTGAATGTGGGTTGAATCAGTACAGTTTTGAAGCTGCCTTTTATTATTACTATTACGAATAATAGCAATGACAGCTACCATTTATTTAGTGCTACTTAAATGTAAGGCATTTCGTGCATTATATCTTTTACTTCCTACAGCAACATTCATCACAAAAATATTGCTCCATACATTGCCATGGACTCAGAATTTAGTCAAATGATGAAAGAGCTCCTAACAGAATTATAAGAGCTCAGGAAAGTTCTGGTGATACCACATAAGGCGGTAAAACATATGCTGACAATTCTCAGTACAGAAAAAGAAGACCACACTAGAGAGACAAAGCCGTGTCTGAACTTTCACTTCTTTCTAGCACATGGAGAAGAGTAGCTGCAGAGCTATGCAAAATTCACAGCCTCTCCATTCCCTGCCTTCTTACAGACAGACCTCTTCCTGCAGAGGTATGTTCTGTGATTTTTACCTCTCAGGGGACTGTTTCCTTTGGAGAAATGTCCCCTGTGGACTTCGTAAGGGTTTGTAGGTGTAGATGTATCTTTTGTTCTCCCCTCACCCTGTGTGAACTTACATGAATTTAAGTAACATGTCCCTTTTAAAGCTAGTCAATGTAGTCCTTTTTTAGTAATACTGTGGTTTAGAGACACAGATGTTTCCCAGTTTTATCAAAGTTGGAGTGTGAATTTCTGTTACTTGTTATTTTGGGAAGATTACTTAGAGGAAAAGGGGACATTTAAAAATGAAATCCCCTTTTAGTATTACTATATTCTTGTTAGTGTAACTGGTATTCATTTGGGATGTTTAAGTTTCACTTGTGAAAACAGATGTTTTAAATTTTGCTGTTATGTAGTTAGTTATGCATTGAGCAATTAAATAGCTCTGCCTTCCAAGTAAGCAAGTTCCTCTGCCTTTACTTGAGAGCCGTGGTTGTCTCTCTGCTCCTGTTTGTGTGCATGCATAACTTTAAAGCCATAGCTGGTCTCCTTCCTGCATGCCTGTCTGCCTCCCTCCCTTTCTCTTCTTCCTTCCCTCCTCCTCCTCCCTCTTCCTTCCCTCCCTCCACTTCTCCTCTCCTTCCCCTTTGCATCCACCTCCCCGCCCTTCCCCTCTTCTCTCCCATGCTTTTACTTCCCCTCTCTCCTTCATTCCTTCTTTTTTTAGGAGTCCTGACGCCTTAGTGCTAAGAAGATGTAGTTGTCATGGTTCTCCAACTTCACCAGCAGTTGCGGGATTGTGCCAAGGAGAGGCGTTTGTTTATACTTAGCACTGGCCCCTTGCAAAGTGGTTTTGAATGATGGCTCATAGGACTTTGTTCTGAGTTACTGTTTATTATTATTAAAAAAGAAATGGTGACTATTTTGGAGTTTGCATTTTACAAGCTCATACTGTGATGACAAATTTCAAAGAGAATGGTTTGTCAAAGGCGGAATAAAAAAAATGGGGACAAAATGGAGCTACAAAATGAATGAAGTGTAAACATGACAAAAAGAAAAGATCATGGAATTATAGTTGCGAACTCTAGAGGTCTAAGCAGTATATAGTTATTTCTCAAAAAGCCTTAGGATATTGAAAGTTGATATTTTTAAAAAACACTTCAGGATATTGAAAATGATTCTTGGGTTTACTATGTCTGCTTTTGATTTTGACATTTAAAAATGAAAGTGAAACACCTGAAAATAATTAACAAGATGAAAAACATGATCGTGAGGGAAGGGTAAAAATGTTAAGGTTTCAAAAATGTTAAGGTTTCTTAACGTAAAGAAAAAAACATGGATGAGTCCCTGTTTTTTAAGAGCAATGATGGCTAAAACCTGCCATTTGTGGTCTCTGTCTCCTAAGAGGAGCAAACAGGAAGAAATAGCGTTAAATCACACTCAGGACTTTAGTTTTATATTAGGAAGAATCTCTTTACTGTGAAAGTGATTAAACAATACCCCAGGATACCAAGAAGTGTTGGGAAATCTCCCCTTGGAGACCTTCAGAATGAACTCGACCGTAGTCCCTGTTGCTCGGGGTTGGCAGTTAGGTCCGCCACCAGAGTTTTCTTCAGGTGTGCCCTGTTCCGTATTGTTCAGGTGTAAGTGGTTCTGATTAAATATAAAGCATCTTATTTATCCTATTAGAAGATAAATTTTTGTCACTTAAAATACCCTGTAGTATTTTTCCATTATATATTATTCTGCTTTCTCCTTTGCCAGGGTCACTAACCTATCATTCAGTCAGTCCAAACTTTGGAGACAAGATTAGAAAAACACAATTGGTTAAAAGAGAGAAGTCGAGCAGTGGACGTAACCTTTTGGAAACTAAGAAACTAAATGCTACTTCAATTTAAAGATTTTTATACTTTGGAGTTTGAGCTGTATTGCTTATTTCTTATCTTAAAATTCACTGTGTGTGTGTGAGACTAAGTAACTCTTTTAGGGTTCTTGCTTTTTTGCTTTTAATTTTTATTTTATTTTTAAATAATTGTACATGTTCATGCACTACATAGTGATGTTTCAGTATGTATAATGTATAGTGATCAGATCAGGGTAATTAGCATATCTGTCATCTCAAGCATTTATTATTTGTGTTGAGAACATTCATTATCTTCCTTCTAGCTATTTGAAACTATGTAATACGTTACTGTTAACTAAAGTCATCGTACAGTGGTACTGTACACTAGAACTTGATTACTCTTCCTATCTAGCTCTGATTTTGTATTCTTTAACAAATCTCTTCCTCTCCCTCCCTGTCTCTTGCCCTTCCCAGCCTCTAGTATCTGGTGCTACTTTTTACTTCTGTGAGACCAGCGTTCTTTAGTTTATCTGTTGTTGGACATCTAGGTTGATTCCATGTCTTGGCTATTGTGAATAGTGCTGCGGTAAACAGGGGGTGCAGATGCCTCTGTGATATACTGACTTCCTTTCTCTCTTAATGTTCTTATCATACTGTTTTACTTGTTCGTTTTCAAGTCTGTCTGTTCTGGTAGTCTTTCTCCTTGAGAGTAGGGGAAGTGTCTTTCATTTTAGTGTCCCTTGTTCTTGACATAGTGTCTCTCCCATGGTAGATGCACATTAAATGTTTATTAAATCAAAGGATGGTATTCTGCTAATACCCAAAATCTACAGCCATCTGTATTTGGGTTGCCAGTTTTTGTTTTTGTTTTTAGAGACAGGGTCTCACTCTGTCACCCAGGCTGGAGTACACGTGGCCAGATCATAGCTCACTGTAACATCAAGCTCCTGGGCTCAAGTGATCCTCCTGCCTCAGCCTATGTGTAGCTGCACTATAGGCATATGCCGCCATGCCCAGCTGATTTTTTTTTTTATTTTTAAATTTTTTGTAGCAGTGGGATCTCACTATGTTGCCCAGGCTAGTGTGTAACTCCTGGGCTCAAGCATCCTACTGCCTCTGGCCTTTCAAAATGCTGGGTATTACAGGTATGAGCCATCCCGTGCAGCTGACCAATTCTCTTTAAAGACATT
Organism: Avahi laniger; assembly: GCA_963575035.1. NCBI lineage: Eukaryota > Metazoa > Chordata > Mammalia > Primates > Indriidae > Avahi > Avahi laniger. The sequence continues at coordinate 7,583 of CAUYSK010008850.1, forward strand.
GTTTAGCTCTTCAGCCAAATATACTCACATATTATTCTCTTTTTCATTAATCTTTTTTTGTGGCTTCCATGTCATTCTCTGTCCTTAACCCAAAATTTAAAACCCCGAGTTAAAAAAATGTGTACTAAGTAAAGAGAAATTTTTTTTTTAATGACAGAGTCTTACTCTGTCACGCTGATTAGAGTGCATTGTATCATAGCTCACTGCAGTCTCAAACTCCTGGGGTCAAGAGCTCCTCCTGCCTCAGCCTCCCAAGTAGCTGGGACTACAGGCACATGCCACCATGCCTGGCTAATTTTTTCTGTTTTTACTAGAGCGGGGTCTCACTCTTGCTCAGGATAGTCTCGGACTCCTGACTTCAAGCGATCCTCCTGCCTTGGCGTGCCAGAGTGCTAGGATTATAAGCATGAGCCACTGCGCTTGGCCAGAGAAATGGTTTTTAAGGAAGAAAAACAACTGTAAAGTTTAAAGATGATCATAATAGAACTAGGAAGTAATCTAGTTTTTCTACTACAGTAATGTGTGATTCTAAAATATAAATGCTATATATGAGAGAAAACTATATAAGAAAATTCAGACACATGGGGAAAGCATAGAAACACAAAACATGAATTTAATGGGATCTGCTTAATTTGAATTGTGATAAATGCAAAACAATCCACTGGCAATTTAAAAATTCATCTTTATTTGGAGGAACCGAGTGTTTGAAATATGTCTGTATATATTCATAATATACATACTTATTAGTATAAAAATATATACATGTATATGTATATACTGATACTCTGTGTTTTTATTTTTCCAATGCAGATATGAGTATCACTGGGCAGATGGAACAAACATAAAGAAGCCTATTAAATGCTCTGCACCAAAGTATATTGATTACCTGATGACTTGGGTTCAGGATCAGTTGGATGATGAGACGTTATTTCCATCAAAAATTGGTATAATTATTTTATGTAATTGGGATTCATCTTGATTTACCTAATTTTATTTGTTTCTAGAATTGTTCTCCCTCCTCCTGCACTATCTAGTTGAAGAATTCTTTAGGGCTATGTTGATAAGTGTATATGTTACGCAGTTCATAAGAAGAGGCACAAAAGTTTTTTAACCCAGGGGAAAAATAAGCAAGCTATCCTGTGTGAACTGAGGGTAGTCTCCTGAGTAGCTGGGACTGTAGGCACATGCCACTACACCTGGCTAATTTTAAATTTTTTTTGTGGAGAGGTCTCACTATGTTGTCCAGGCTGGGCTCGAACTCCTGGCCTCAAGTGATCCTCCTGCCTTGGTCTCCCAAAGTGCTGGGATTATGGGAATGAGCCACTGCGCCCAGCCAACATTGATACTTTAGAATAGTACACATGATTTTCTAGAATGTCCTTTCAATTTGGTTTGTCTTTTGTTTCCTTGTGACCTATAATATTTTAAAAAGAGCAATAAGCAATGTGCTGACACTAGACCTAGTAATATTAGTATTTGGATATGGGATTTTGTGTATTTTTATAAAATAAATTATATTGTATATATCATGATTTTATGAGATATATTATGGTAAACTGGTTACTATGGTGAAACAAATTAACATATCCATCGTCTCATGTAGTTGCCCATTCCCCCCACCGTGACCACCGTAGCAAGAGCAGCTAATTGACTCACTTAGCAAAAATCTCGAATGCAAGAAACTATTCTTAACTGTAGTCCTCATGTTGTACATTAGCTCTCTAGACTTGTTCATCCTGTATACCTGCTACTTTGTATCCTTTGACCTGTATCTCTCCCTGGTAACCACTGTTGTATTCTCTATCTCTATATATTTGACTTTTTTTTTCTTTTTAATAAAGATTCCACGTATAAGTGAGGTCCTGCAATATTTTTCTTTTTTTGTCTGGCTTATTTCACTTAGCATAATGTCCTTCAGGTCCAGCCACGTTGTGGTAAATGACAGGATCTCCTCCTTTTTTAAGGCTGAATAATATTCCATTGTATGTATATGTGTGTGTGTGTGTGTATTTACGTGTGTAAGAAATACTACAGTTTCTTTATCCATTCATTTGTTGATGGACACCTAGGTTGTTTCCATATCTTGGCTATTGCGGATAGTGCTTCATTGAATATGGGAGTGCAGATATCTTCACAATGTGGTGATTTCATTTCCTTTGGGTGTATACCCAGAAGAGGGATTGCTGGGTCATGTGGTAATTCTATTTTTAATTCTTTTTAGGAACCTCCATACTGTTTTCCATAGTGGCTACACCAGTGTATTTTCCCACCAGTGGTGTATAAGAGTTCCCCTTTTCTCCACAGTGGTTTTGTATTTTTCTAGTTTTATATTTGTTTAATGCTGTATCGGTGCTTTAATTTACAAGCAGCCTAATTGAGCAGAGAATGTAGCTAATTTCAGGACAAATGTAGACCTGGAGCAGTAATAATTTCCATAGAAAAAAATAATAAAATGTATTATAAGCATTTTAAGTAAAACTGAACATGGTTAATGCATTATTTGTGTTAAGCGCATATTTGTATTGAGACTTAATGGTAAGAAATCCGAGGATCTGAGTGAGTTTTTAGCTCCACTACCATCTTAGGTGTTTGTTCCATTTTAGTAAAATGCTGGTATGATAGAGGCAGAACAGGCTATAACGAAGCTTTTATTTCATAAAAGCTTTGAAGTTTATTTTCATTCATACGCTGAGAACTTCTGCAAGGTATGATGGGTATATAAGATAGTAATTGGTAAATACTACTTCTTTTCAGCCTTGTCTTGGTTATTTATGTTGCTATTTGCTGACAAACTTACATTACCTTGTTCTTGTCTCTTGTTAATAAAGGGGGCTATCTCTTTACCAGGTGTGCCATTTCCGAAGAATTTCATGTCTGTGGCAAAAACTATACTCAAACGTCTCTTTAGGGTTTATGCCCACATTTATCATCAGCATTTTGACCCTGTGATCCAGCTTCAGGAGGAAGCACATCTCAATACATCTTTCAAGCACTTTATTTTTTTCGTCCAGGTAAGTTGGATTAGGAGGCCTTTCAGGCTTAGTGCAGGCATTTGTCTTCAGAGTTCTGAGATGAGCACTGCAGCCACACTGCCAGGATAGAATTGGATACATCTCTGCAGTCTGCCTCCTCTCCTGTACTTTCCATGACGATAAGGCCTGGCCTTTTGATTCCGAAATCGGTTAGTCTCCAAGTTGACGACATGCAAGGATAAAATGGGTTTGAGAGCTCTTGCTTTGGATTTGCGTCAGTTAACAGGCCACGCTTAGGGGCTGACTAAGGAACCTGAGTCATTTGGTAGATCTGTAGAAAACCTGGCCGCTTGAACATTTTCGTACTTCTCCCACTCCCCTTCACCCTCCACTGCTCTCTACCCTGGATCTTTCCTAGCAGACTGTTCTGGAAACGGGCTTTGAATATCACATCCTTTTTTCCCCCTTCTTTTTAAAAATTTTTAATTATTATGGGTATGTCATAGTTACATATCTTTATAGGGTACACATTATGTTTTGATACAGGCAAACAATGTGAATTAATCAAATCAAGGTAATTGGGGTGTCCATCATCTCAGACATTAACATTTCTTTGTGTTAGGAACATTCCAGTTCTACTCTTTTAGTTATTTTAAAGTGTTTCCTAACTTATTGCTGATTGCAGTCACTTTGTTGTGCTATCAATTATTGTTCATTCTGTCTAACTATATTTTTGCACCCATTAACCATCCCCACTTTATCTGCCCCTCCCCGCTACCCTTCCCAGGCCCTGGTAACCATCATTCTACTCTCTGTCTCCATGAGATCACTTGTTTTTACTGTTTAGCTCCCACATATGAGTGAGAACATGCAAGATTTGTCTCTCTGTGTTTGGTTTATTTCACTTAACATAAAGTTCTCTAGTTCCATCCATGTTGTTTTAAATAGCAGGATTTCATTCTTTTGTGGCATATAATATTCCACTGTGTATATGCACCATAATTTATTTTTTCCCCTTCTTTTAAAAACCATATTCTAAATAATTTTTAAGTTAGGGACTGTCCATCATGTCAGAGGGAAAAAAAAAAAATTACAAAGAGTGCTTCTATTCCAGAGATCCATTAGTCTTTGATCTGCACTCCTAGTTGACCTCCCCTTTGTTTAGTCCTCCAAGAACTGGCCTTCAAAATATAGACTAAGAGCAGTGAGAATATTCTCACCCTGGTGTAATAATTTGAGAAGTAACAGGCAAAAGTGAAAAAGGAGGTGGAAATGGATGAGCTGATCAGCTTGCTTTTTCTTTTTTTCTTTTTTTTTTTTTCGTGGAGGTCGAGATGAAGAGATGGTGGTCAGAAGCCCAAGGCTTGAGTAAATATCCACAGGCATATATTTATAAATGCCTTCTCCACTTCCCATCTCCACTAAAGAAAATGTGTTCGTGTTCCCTCTATACACACTCCTCACACTGAAGGCACACGCTTTATGTCTCAGTTTCACTTACGAAAACACATTTTAGGAGGTTGTCACTTGCCAGTATTGTTGCTCTGAATAATTACCTTACTATGGTTTTCCACCTGCAGACCTATAGGAGCTAAAAGAATGTTATCCTAACATTTGCATCTGCTTTGATTTAGACAGAACTAAAGTTCATGTTTTGGTGGTGTAGGAGAGTATATTTTCCCTCCAAAAGGGTTATTTTTACTTTACTCTGTGATCTTAGAGTACACTGGTTCCCAATTCCTAGCAAATAGTAGGGGATCAGAACATAGCATTTACCACATCTCATTCTATTTACATCTCAGAACACTGTGCGCTTCTTAAAGGTAGGTCCCTTAGTTATATAGTATCACCCTTTGAGTAAGAGGGGCACCTGCTCTGGGCCCCACAGTGTGGAGAATCCTGCTCTGGCCCTTATGTAACTACAGCCCTCTTCACAGAGTGAGGAATCCACAGGCCAGGAACATATCTACCTACATCCCTTCTGATGCATGCTTGGGTATCCGACACCCCGGAATTCCCTGCCCACATGGTCCCAGGTGTATTTCCAGGGTCTCCATGGATCTTTTCCTGGGGTCTGTCCTTTTGAGGGCAGGTCATATCTCTCATTATGTTATACTTCTAGGCCTGAGGGATAGCCAGACGGCTGCTGGTTTTGAGGGCAGGTGGATATCACCCATGCATGTCAGGGAAGGAGTCCATACTCACGTGCGTGAGACCTTTTGAGGTGCAGGATGGAGTGGGACGAAAGAGCAGGGAGGTTTGCTGAGGGCCAGGGGCCTGGGGCTGGCTGTCCTCCTGTCACTACTTTCGAGTGCAGAATCCTGAGGAGTCTTGAGAATTCTACATTTGAATCTGCTTTCTGCTCACTACGAAGGTATATTTGTCAGGGTAGGAGGACGGAACATGTTTTATTTAACAACATATTAGCTTAACGTAAAATTTAGTAATTTAGCCACATGATCCATCCATGTATGTTCTTTCCAGACCCTGGAAATCTTAGGGGTGGACCTTCTGTTAAATGCCCCCTAGTGCTTTCCCCCAGTATTTATTGTGGTGCTTGGCACATAGTGGATGCTAAAAAATGAGTTAAGTTGGGAGTTGAGAATGCCTCACCATGGCAGAAGATAAGAAGTGTAGATGGCCTCTCTGAGCCTTACAATATTCATAAGTGAACTTAGAATGACAGAGGTGGAACTTCTAAAGAATCACAGACTAAATCCAAGTTTTCTCATTTGTTCTTTGTAAGATTTTAATTTAACATTTGTGGATGACACCTTATTCACGTTATTCTCATGTCATATTGTATGATAGCCTGCACATATATGAGTTTATAACCAGGCTTCTACTCTTCGTATAATGCTCAAGTTTGCCTGAGGTGCTAATTTTTTTTGATCCCTACTTGGTTGACTATAGTTAAATGGTGCCCAAGTTATTCCTTTCAACAAGAAACAGCAACTCCCGTTTATTGTTACTTTGTGCCGGGCATTACGTGAAGTGGTGAACACCCAGTATTACAGTAGTCCCCACAATAATTTTATGAGGTAGAGGGATTCACCCTCATATGATAGACGTAAAAACATAACATCAGGAGTAGCTGAGTGATTTGCCCAAGACTCAGAGGTAGCGAGTAGAAAAAAAATCAAATCTACTTTTGTTTACTTCAAAAGCTAATTTCCAACACATGTTAATGGTAATCTGCTTTGGAGTGAGATGCAAATAATATTTTTGCTCTCCCTTTCTTTTTCATGCATAGGAATTCAACCTTATTGATAGAAGAGAACTTGCACCACTCCAAGAACTGATTGAAAAACTCACCTCAAAGGACAGATAAAAGGATGCAGAGCTGTGCAAATTGTTCCTCAAATGAAGCAGTGTGGAGTGTATTTGGGTTTTCATTGTATTTTGTTTTTATCTGGATTATTTTTGTCTTAGGTTTGGGAGGCTTGTTTGGGTTTCTTTTTCTTTATTCCAAATACATGAAACCATATTCTGTTGTCAGAGAAAGCCAAGAACCATTCTCTACACATTTGATTGGGGTAAATTTTGACCTAGTGGCACATAGTATTTTTTTTTAACTTTGTTTTGGTTACTTGAGGAACTTTTAAATAATATTGTGTGCTGAAAGAAAATGCTTATTGATTGAACTGCTGATGAATGAGGTTCTTTGTTGTGTAAATTGTGGCCCATTTTGAAGTCCCCAAAAGACTTATGTTTTTAAGTGCCTTGGCAGGCTCACTTCTGAGGTGCAAAGCACAGATACAGAACTTAACAGGGCTTGAAACAATATTAGGAATACTATCCAGGGCACTTACTGGTGCATGTTGTAAAATATCTATGACAAAAGCCATAGTTTACCTAAATCGGTGATCTCCAGCTTTTACTATTTGGAAGAAACATAATTTGTAAAGGTATGCATGTAGAACAGAAAAAATTAATCTTTCTTAATTATTTTTGATATCGACAGTAATATATTCTGTTCAACAAATGCTTTAAGTTCTACAAGCAGGTCTTTTTCCATCTCTTGATATCTGTGAGGATGTTGAAATGTAATAACCTATTGCATTTTGGCTTCTTTGTACACGTTAACTGCACTGTAGGTGTAAAAATTCAGGTTATATATATAGGATTGCCATCGTCAGAGGTGATGCTGAACTGTGAGGTTTCTTAGCAATTGCCAAATGAGCCATAAGTCTGCAGAATTCCCTTCTACTTTGAGGAGGAGGGGATAGGAGTGTGTGTTTGGGTTGGGGGGAGGTGTTAGTTTATATGGGAAGTTAGGGAAGGAATTAAGTATGGAAAGTCAAATTCTAGAAAGTCCTGTCTTTAAAACCCTTGAATAGAATGGCATGAAGATTTTAGTCAATTACTTACGAACAAAGTCTTAGAGACTTCTTTTAGGGATCAGCTTCCATGAGAAGTTAAAAATAAATTAATAATTTTAGGTATAGACATTAAACATAGAATATAAGGTCCGTTTGGGGAAATTGATCACTTTTTAACATTTCCATTCAGTGAATGGAGCTGGCGTTTGGCTATCATTTTAAAATGATACAATACCTTCTTTACTTATTATAAGTTCCAATTTGAAGCATTCTGACTTCTGATTTTTTCACTGTGAAAGGACATCTTTTTCTTTGTAGTGATATTAAACAATGAAAATGCTAATTAAGTGATTATTAACTTTTAAAATTTATTTGCCATGACTTTCTAGTGAATTATTAACATAAGTAACAAGTTCAGAAACTTAGTTTTTAGAATAAATATAATTAATTTTTTTCGCTTCAGTTTTACTCTTTATTTTTAGTTCTGATTTTGTCATTTCTGGTAAATCTTTCTTCAGTTAGAATTATATCCCTTTCTTTCAGTTGAAACATAGACATATTTTCCTTGTAGAATAGAAATGCTTGCTCTGAAATTTGTATAGATTAAAAGCACTTAATAGAAAAGAAGAATCTAAAATGAAATCAGTTTGTTTTTGTCATTAACAAGTAGAACAGTGATACAATTTAATGCCATTACAATTATGACCACTAGGAACTGCCTTTTTCTCCATTCCATTCCTAGTAATTATTCACCAAGTACCAACAGTGGAGGTAACAGGAGAGCCTGGCAGAGACAAATGTATTGGACATTTGTTGGTAAAGCTTATTTCTAAACTGTAGCGAGAGCTAGTTGATTTCCTTAAATCTTTTAGTATCCAGGTAGATAATATGAACCACTGTGGGTTGATTCAGAAACAAAATTGGTGTCAAGTAATTCTGAGTCTTATCTATATAGAAAAATGAAGCACACGATTACTCAAATAGTCTTCCATAGTGCATTTGACTTCATATCGGTCTAGTGAAAAAGGGGTTGCAATAGCCAAGTATAAAGAGAGTAGTGACAAATTGTTTCTCTTTTAGGCCTTACACAGTAGTACACTGTAAAAAATGGATAAATGTTTCTATAAATTAATGTTTAGTAGTAGGCCCTACTTTCCCATTGTCTTCACTGAGCCAGAATCTCAGGTGCCTGCTGTATTTCCTTAATCAGAGTGATTGGAAAATAAGGAGATGTGTATATATGGTAACAAAGTATAACGTTAACTGGGGGAGAGGCCTGGCATTGTACCTGGTGTTACATGGCTACGAGTAAGGAAGTAACAGAATATGAGAAAGAACTGATTTAATAAAGAGGTGATTTGATTGGTTCCCATGAGAGTTAGTAAGATGCCCTTTTAAAAATAAGAATACAAACTTGGTTTTGCAGCAGAGTTTGCTTATAAATGTGTATTGTAGTCTTTTTAGATTTCTTTGTTTAATTTGTAAATAACCAAGATAATTATTTTCCCCTCAGAAGTTCATTTTTTCATCCTTTGTTAAAAGCATCCCATAAAATGTAAAGTATTAACATAGTGTTATTGTCATTCACCATGCTTTGGTTAAATGTTAATATGAAGCAAGTTTTTGGAATTATTTTGAATCATGGAGAAAAAGTGGTGGTAGAACGAAATTAATAACACAGTGAAAATCTTTTAGTTAGCAGTAGATGGTGCTACTAGCTTTCATTTGCTGACTTGATTATTCCCTTTCCCATAAAAACCATGGCTTTAGACTACACTAAACGTTTAAAGCATGTTTTAGTTAGCTGGTAGAGACTTTGGAGGTCAATTTACCTGACACTGAAAGATTTTAGATTGCTGTCTCTTTCTACTTTCCCTCTGTTATTCATTTATAAATTCTAAATGGTCATCATAAAATGTATTAGGTCAAAGATATGTTTAGTGTGTAATATATTTAAGACTTGAATTACTGCCCAGCTTATCAGGTTGGATAAAACACTACATTCTCTTATCAAGAAATAGAGATGATGTGTATATTTATATTTTACATATATAATCACCAGACTCCATTTTATGTGTTAGCATTTTCCTTGCTTATGGGAAAATAGCAAAATAACATTTCCTTTATATTTTGTCTACACCCTCTCTGAGAGAGGTTTGGATTACCGCTGAAATGGTAGAATATATGAGATACAGATATTAAGTTGTCGAACTTTCTTTTAAAATCAATATGTCATACCTTAACATCCAAATGAGAGTTATCTTGAGAGTGATTCACTTGGGAGCCCTACTTATTCCAACTATGCTGGGAAAGTGTGATGTTTTTGGAACTCTTTTAGAGACGCCATGGGAATCAGTTTGTGACTATGCGAGAAAATCAATTTCATCATTTTAGTTCCACCAGAAACGTTTTTGGCAGCTTAATATGGCCTATCTTCATCACCAAACCAAGTATAATCATTTGACTGTTGTCTCAGAACTAAACCACTAGGGAAATTCAAAAGAATGTTGCATGGGCTTAGAATTTACAGAAGAGAATGTTTTAAGCATTGGTAGCATCATTGAATAAAGGAATAGTTTCTAATGTCACTATTTTGAAGTGGACAGTATCATTGGATGTGTAGGTTTTATTTTTTTAAAAAAATCAGTTTAATTACTTTCCAGTTAAATACATTAATTAATTAAAAAAAAAACAAGGTCTTTCTCTAGAACTTGTTTTCTATTTTGTTCCTTTTCCTGAAAACGTTTCAATTTTATCTTGACTACTATAGTTTTGACTGAATGGATATTGTGCAAAAATGAATTCAATATTTAAGATACAAGTTAATTTAAGGAAACCACAGCCTTTATACCTCTATCCTTTTTTTTTTTCTTTTTTAAGAAAAAAAAGTTTTTACTCAGATGAACGATTTGACCTTGATTAACAACTGGGGATTATTATACAAAGAAATTGGAATAAGTTTTATATATTAATTATGCTGAATTTTAAGCCTACATACCACAAAATATTTAGAATTGTATAACCATTTCCTGTATCATCTATAACTTTAAATTTGAAATGTCTTTTGAAAAGATGTGGGACCAAAAGAATATTTATAATTTGTAAGTATGACTGCATACCAATAAGAAAACTTATCTTATTTTGAAACTTATCTGGGATAGGAGAGAATATACCAATTCTTAGAAACACAGATCTATACTTCAAGGACCACTCGATAAGATAATTTAAATATCTGAGTTTTGTGATAATGTTAAGATTTATCATAGGAATCACTGCTGTTCAACTGTCAGCTTAATTGTGGGAATTGATCAATGTTTAGAGGTAAAGGTATGTCAAAATTTAATGGAAAGGTTTAATTTGAAGACGTAACAAAAATTCTGATGGCAGATGATTTGAATGTTTAAGACTTTCCTAATAAACGAATCACAAAGAATTCATTTTGAAGTTATAGAACTACGTTTTACATCTGTCACTCATAACTGAACTGATTTACATTTTGACAAAAGAGAAAATACAGACTAAAATGTTGGGTCCTCTCAGTTTTGTAAGTGTAGTGTAAGTTTCTTTTTCTTCATATAGAACTATATAATAGAAAACTTTGGATTACAATTCTCAAAGATAGATAGCAAAATCAGTGGCCTTTTCCAGCTGTATGTTTTCCCACCCTCCCATCCCCCATGTGGGTGCTCGTGTGAGCTCACACATACACACACACATGCTTAAAAACAAAGCAGTTAGGTTGATTTTGCAGGTTTTGATTGTTAAGAGATTCTGAAGTACTTACTGTTAATACATAAGTTTCAGTTTGTTTTGGTTGACAGCTGTCTTTAAATTATGTCACTAAAGCTGAGATTATTAATGATAGAAAGTTAAAATTTTTATGAATATTTAATTTCTCCTTCATATATTATTAATATTAAATTTTTATAGGTGGATGTTTCTTAAAGTTTTGCACAGTTTTTATTTTGTTTCTGAAATAATTGTGCAGGTTGTAAAATAGATTAGTGTATTTTGATTTTAAAAACACTTTTCTCCTTAAATTATTCTGCAGAAATGACTATTTTTAGGGAAAATAGTTTTTTACAGCCACTAAATTGTATTTGTTATTTTTGTACATGCATAACCAGGGTGGTGAAGGCACTAATCTTGTAAAGAACACTTACTTTTGTTCTAGTTGCACTTTTCCTATATACATTTATTACTTAAAATTACCACTAGGAACAGTGTCATGAAATCTGGGTTGAGAGAGAATACCATATATATGAGAACACTTAAAAGGATGAATTGAAATCATTTCTGAAGACAAAAGCAGAGGAATACTGCCATTGCCAAGTAATGGAAGCATAAGGGCAGATTTACACTGCAAGTATTGAAGAGAAGCATGAAGGGGGAAAATTGTCTTCTGAGATAGGAAATTCAACATGGGCGCTGTATTATAACCTATGCCAAGATAATGCAAATTGTAGTTATTGATCAAAGTTTAATTGCTTTATCATTTTTATTTTAAAAGGGGATGCTGAATGTCAGAAAATCTGTAATATGTTTTATTTGGAAGATGTAAATAATGTATACATACTTGTATGTGATGGGATGGGAAATATTTAAATTCTAGGTTTTTTTTTTTTAAGGAAGAAAATGAATGTTTATAAGGAAAAAATTAATAAATAGTTATGTTTGGCCGTGAATCCTGACTTTGCATTGCTTTTTATTTTTGCCACAGGTAGTCCCAAACTAAACACATTCCAAGGGAAATATTGATGGGATATGCAATATGTTGAATATTTGAAATTTGTTAGGCGTTATTTTCTGTAATGTTCACAACCACCCTGGAAGTTAGTATCAGTGTCTTACATACTAGAAAATTAAAGCTTAGAAATTATATATGGTATTAATTAAGACTAGGGTTTAAAAATTCAAATATGCCTGAACTTGAAGCCAATGTTTTTTTTTTATTAATATATACTAATACAGTGAGAACAGTCAGCAAAATAATGAATTAATCATTTGTTGACCTTTCCATTCAGCTATTATCTAATATTGTCTTCATTATAAATCATTAAGGAATATTAACAAACAATATTGGAGAATTATTTACCCTGATGCCTAAGTTCCAAAAGGAAATGTGTATTTTAGAACTATTCTCAGAGTATCATTATTTAGAGGCATTTATGTTAGAGGCATTTGTGTTTGGACCTTCTGGTTGAGAATATTTAATGGTAGTAGCCACAGTTGCTCAAAGTCATTAATGGTATTTGAGGAGAAGACTAGGAGATAAAATGCTTATCCATGCTGATACGGACTGTGTCTGCCTGAAAAATACCTTGTTACTTTGCAAATACAGCATTTACAAAGCATCTACTGTATGTAAAGAAATACACACATATTAAGTATATTTTGATAATTAGGTTTATTTACCTCCATTATACTGAATGTAAATTGTTAATTCCTCATATAATATCTGGAATAACGCATTTTTCAACATAAAGGTTTAAAGTAATTATTCCTTTAAGGCTTAAACAACCACAGTTAATAGAAGTTTTACTAAAAGATTGCATATGCTCCTCAATGAATGCAGTGTCACATGTTCTGCTGACCTCAGTTCACCTTTACACGCATGCAGCAAAACAGCTTTCTTTGCTAATCTATATACATCTGATGGCTCCTGTGTATGTTATTTTGTCTTCACATTGCAGATTTGCTTGAAGCACCTGACACTCCCCACTCTCACATTTAGGATGCTGCCTGTTTTCTAGGCAGCAATGAAGGTTACAAGGGGAAACGTATAACCCAGTTTATTAAGTTGATAAACATTTTACGGAAGTAGTCGGGTTGGTGTAGACAAATGCATGGGCTGCTAACCACTACTGCCTTTGTTCTCATTTTCTGAGTTGCTTTAGCGTTTTCTTAATAAACCTGTATGTTAGCAATCAGGACCCTGTCCCATTCTTCAGCTACAGCAGAAAAAGAATTCCCAAATTGAGAAGGAATAGTAAAATTTCTGGCAAGAAAGGGTTAAAATGGTAGCACGCTCATGACTGACTGGGTGCCCAGTACCCTATCTCTTACCTGCAGTTTCTGAAAAGCTTAGAAAACTGAAAGTATTTTTTTGAATTCAGTTCAAACTTAACCTGACCTGAGGTTAATAGTTTTTATCCCACTTAATGTTAAAACTCTTTGTTTCACTGCTAAATTTATTATTGCAGTTGATTTAACACCTCTGGGAGAGTGGGAGTGGTTACTTGATATATATAGTTAGATGCACTGTATTTCTTTTCTAAAGTTTTGAATTCTGAAATTTTGAGTTTCTTTTCTAAAAATTTTGAATTCTGAAACATCTGGCTGCAAGGGTTTCAGATAAGGGATTGTGGACCAAAATCAGGAAGGTGTTTCCAAAAGTGCTTTTTCTCTGGTGTCTTCGTCTTATTATCCACAGGTTATGTAGAAAAATGTGAAATTATGCTGGACTACTGCCAAAACAGCCGGGTTAGCTGCTTCCCCTATTTAAGTATACTCTTAGGCTTACAGGAACTCAAGTTCTCACAGCTAGAAACCAGCAGAGGTGGGGATTCGAAATCTTTCATTTTCCAGTGCTTACACATTCTTAATTGCTGCACTATACTGCTTTTATTGTGGGTCTTTTTTGGGGAAACTACACTTACGGATTTCTACTGATCAACCCCCAAGCCTCTTTGTCAGATTCATATTGGACTTCAGTTGCATATTCCTCTTATCAAAACTTTGAGACTTGCCTTGCGTACTCCTCTCTGTGTAGCTGCCCTCGCTCTTAACATTTCATTTTTCTCTAAGCTTGGGTGGGGAGTATGACACCTAGTAGCTTCCCCAGCACCTTTCCCCCCAACTTCTTGGTAAACCTGATGGACAGCTAGCTATTCAGGCCTTTTCCATTTCAAGGATCTTGCTGTTAATCACTATAGGGGTAAATAAAAGTAACATACATAAATTAATAGCATAAAAACAATACAGGGCAGTTACAAAGAATGATTCTTGCTGTTTTCACACTAGAGTTCTCCATAGAATCACATTTTAATTTCTGTTCTTTATTTCTGAAGATGGAGTCACCACTTCTCCCCCTTCTGGCTCCATCTTCAGATGCATTTCAGGTCGGATGATAGCTGAAAAGGTAAAAAATAGCAGAGCGCTTGTTTTCTGTAGACAATTTGAACCAGATAACTTCCAGACTGAATGATATCCAGTTTATTTTAATAGATCTTTACCCTGACTAAAAATGAACTGCTCTGGGTATTTCTACACTGCATTTGTCTCCAGCTAGATGAGTCTTCTACTTAGCGGAGTATGGGGCACTTAAATAGGCATTCAAAAAATTCAACATACGTGCACTTGTTAACTATATGGCAGGTGTTTGGGCATGCAGAGCTAGTTAAGCTATAGTCACGCTGAACAGAAACCTGCCTACCCAGTGGGGTAACTTCCACACAGCACAGACGTGCATCCAATCAAATGGAAAGGGATATGCGAGATCAGGAAATGGCCCCTTTGGGGGACATCTAACTACCTAAATTCCCATCCCAGTTCCGCTTCCTTTGACACTTGGAACAAGTAGCTTCTCAGTGCCTGTTTCCTCACTGGTAGGTAAATGGGGCTAACGACGGCGTCTCTGGCACTAGATTGCTAGTAAATACATGAAAAGCACTTAGAACAGTGCCTGGCACGCAGTAAGAGGGCAATAGATTTCTGGGGCGGGGGCGCTTTGACTGATGGTCTTCCTCCAGGCTGAGACGATGGAGAAGCCTTTTGATTTTTCTACCGCGCGGCGCCTCTCCCCTGACGAGTTTTAAGTCCATCCAGACGCCTCTCTGCGTCTCCACCAGCCGCACCGGACAAGCGAGTTCCCCAAAACCCAGCCCTGCCCACGCCAGGTGACGAGGGCAGCTGACGCCCTCTGGCCCCGGGAGTCCGCCCTCGGTCCCCACCCGATTCCGGAATCTCCTCCCCCGCTCGCCCGGGTACCGGCGCGGCCCCGCCCCGGCTGCCGCGTGACCCGACGAGCCCGTCACGCACACGGGGCCGCGAGGGCGGCGGGCGGGGGCCGCGGGCTGAGGAGCGCTCTGTGGGGACGGCGGGGGCGGGGCCACGCCGCAGCCCCGCCCCCGCCGGCGGCTGCGTCCGCGCGCCAAAGTCAAAGCCCGAGACCCGCCGGCGGGCTGCGCAGCCCTCGGACCGCTAGTCAGCCCAAGCTCCGCGGCGCGGCCGGGCTCGCGCGCACCTGTGGCCGCCTCCAGCCTTCCCCGCCGACGCCCTCGGAGCCGCCGCCAGACTAGGAATGGCCAGCCCGCCCAAGAGAAGCTGCGCGTCTCCCGCAGCCAGCTCTGAGGGGACGCGCATCAAGAAAATCTCCATCGAAGGGAACATCGGTAAGGACGCCCCGGAAATGTTGGGCCCAAAGCGCGGGTGTTAAGGTGGCGGCTGAAGCTCCCCTTCGCCGCATCTCTCTGCTGCTCCTCAGTGAAGCCTTTCCCTACAGCCTGGCCGTGTGGACGCGGCCTCGGCTTCCCTTCCCGCCCGGAGCATCCTTCTCCTCCCTCCCGCCGCGGCCCGGGGTCAGCCGGGCGCCATGTGTGGGGCGCCCCGAGCCCGTGCACCCTCTCTGTCGCGAACTTGCAGAGGACAGGGTTTTTGCGGGGGAGAGGGTGTCAGAGTTCTCGAGGTGCAGTATACACACGTTCAGTTCACCCTATTTAGTTGTACTCTTCCATGAGGTTTGACAAACGAATGCGGTTTCACTACCACCACGGGCAAGAGAGAGGACATTTCTATCGCCTCCAGAAATCCCTTCCTGTTCCTTTGTGGTCAGCTCCCTCCCTCTTCCTTTCCCCTGGCAACCATGGATCTGATTCTATCCCTGCAAGTTTCGCCTTTTCGAGGAGAATGTTATATAAATGGAATCGTGGAGTATACAGTCTTTTTGTGTCTTCTTTCATTTAGCATAATGTTTTTGAAATTCATTCGTGTTGCTTGTTTCTGTAGTTTGTTCCTTTTTACGGCTGAGTAGTATTCCATCGCGTGGAAATTCTACAGTTTACCTACTCCCCAGTAAACATTTGGGCTGTTTACAATTTTTTAGTGATTATTAGTGAAGTTGCCATAAACATTCGAGTACGAGGGAAGAGGTTTTTGATGATCTTAATAGCATCGAGTTCCTCACCTCCTACTCCACATCGAGGTAAACATCGGATTATGATTCAAAGAGCACTAACCTTTCTGTTCTTAACCCAGATGGGGACAGACTACGCCCTGCATGTCATTTTGCAAGATATTAATACATACGAACTTCCCATTCTTCTGTATTTCCTACTATAGAACATCTAACCCCGACACTTCCTGTTTTGATAGTTTTTGTTTTGTTTTTTTTTTTGGCTCCCGGTTGGGTGCTGGTCATTCTTGCGTGCACCAAATGTTTTTTAATTCTTACCACATTCAAACCACTGTAAGGCAAGGCAAGCAGATGTTTAAGCATTTAAAAGAATAGAAAAAAGCTGAACACATTCTCGTAGAGGACTTATTTCATTGCTCCAGTAGTAAGGCACCGATGAAGAAGACTGTGCAATAGACCCTCATTTTCTCTTAGCAGTGTAAGTTTTTTGAGGCTGCATGTTTACAAGCATGATTCATCACAGCTACTTACTGGATAAAGAAGACCCTGTGTAAAGACAGGAGAAGGTAGTTGAACAAAACCATCGCAAGAGTAAATTTGAATGAACAACCCCCTCAAATCAATACCACATGGATCGATCACCTCTCTCTCAAATCCAGTTAGGCAGCATGTCATATTTAGAAATCTACTTTTCCCCAAGTGTCTTTAGTCTTCCCAGCACCTGTAATGATTTTGTAACATATCACCCCATGCCCAGTTTCTCTTAACTACTTCCAGGGTAGTCTTCTGTACGCAAATGTCATTGTGTTGTCCCTTGCTTAACATTTTTCACTGACTTACCTGTTACTGCCACTGCAAGGAGTTGCAAACTCCTGTTTGCCTGTGTTTGCACTGTATTGGCCTGCACACATGGGAAAAAAAAATTTTAATTTGTTGCTTTTAAATTTAATTTGTAGCTTTTAAAAATTTTGACATTTCCCATAAACATCTAGGTTATTGGCTTTTGAAAAATCTGAAGATCTGATAACACCGGGCCTACATTTCTTCATATGGCAATAATTGGTATTTAGATGGAGCATGTTCCTCACTGTTTGTTGTCTCCCTGAAAATAGGCTCTGTCAGTTGCTGTTTATTATTGCTCTTGTACTGTTGTTCATGTTCCCTTTACCTTATTTGCCAGATCCAAATAAACTATAAATATACAAATTGTTAATCTGTATATAGAAGAGTATTTTGCAATTCCTCTGTCCTTCCTAGAATTTGAACTTTACCTGATCATTTTAGTTTTATATTCGTATAACCCATCTTCTCATGTTCTGTGCTACTAAAGTGATCCCTTCTGTTAGATTTCTGGAGGACTTACCTATACTTTTTACCTTAATAGTCTGTTCAGAATGACTTTTAGCATTATAATGCCTGCTTGGCATTAGGAATTCTGTGAGTTTCCATGACTTTTTAAAGTATTAACATCAGTGTCCTTGGTTCTTATTCTCCTGGCCTTTATAGAAAATTAACTGATTAATTAGCTTATTTTCTAATGTCCACTTCCCCTCCCAAAAGTTAAGAAACTGGATATTAGTTTGAGTGGGAACTACAGCTAACCATTGTTATTCTGCTTGAATTAAATGTTAACTATTATGATTTAAAATTTTAAAGTATGGGCGATGCATGGTGACTCATACCTGTAATCCTAGAGCTTTGCGAGGCTGAAGCTGGAGGATTGCTTGAGGCCAGAAGTTTGAGACCAGCCTGGGCAGCATAGCGAGACACCATTTGTACAAAAAATAGAAAAATTGGCTGGGCATGGTGGCATGTGCTTGTAGCTGCACATACTCAGGAGGCTGAGACAGGAGAATCGCTTGAGTCCAGGAGTTTGAGATTTCAGGGAGCTATCATGGCACCACTGCACTCTAGCTTGGGTGACAGTGAGACCTTGTCTCAAAAAAAAAAATTTTTTTTAAGGTGTGACCACATGGACTTTTTCTGCTTATAAGCAGTGTTAGAAGAAAGTTGAATGCTCTAGCTGTGCTTTCAGACTCTAGCATATGCCTGATTTTTTAATGTGTTCCTTCAGTGCTCTTTCTGAATATGTTATTCTCCTTTCTTTCTTGCACCTAGCTCAGTGATTGGTGATTTTTTTAATGTGCTTCCATTTACCATTCTTTTACATGCCTTACAGTTCCTTAGCTTACCCTTGCCATGCTAAATTTTGGTCACCAGTATTTTTCCCATGATTAAATCGAATAGTCATCAAGTTTATCCTTAAAAGTTTTTCTTCTCTCCTCTGGAGATAATGTGACTTTTGTGTTTTGCTTCTCAACTGTCTCTCCGTGTCATCTTATTTACTGCTCCCCCCTCTCTTTTTTTTTTTTTTTGTTCTGTGTGTGATTTTTTAAAATTCTTCCAGTTTTTTTCTCTGTTCTGTTGCCCTGTATAATGTCCTAGATTTGAAAATAGTTCTGCAAGTCAAAGGTAAGTTCTTTTTGCTCTCCTTGGTTCCAGTTTATAAGGAAGAGGAAGGTCTGCTTGAAGGTCTATAAATACTAAAATTATTTATATGTTCTTGTGTGTGTGTTTGTGTGTGTGTGTGTGTGTGTGTGTGTGTGTGTGTAAGGGGAGAGAGAGAGAGAACATTAGTTGACCAGATATCTTCTATCACTACACACATTGGGTGACTTCAGGTATAAAGGGTGTGGTGGTCATTAAGAGTATTGACACACCCTGTAAGATTCTAGATCAAGACCATCCCTCTTATTATGTATAATGTATTCCTAGATAATTTTAAAATAGTGAACATAATATGTCCTTATTACACATGAACTATTTTCCTTTTTCTTTCCCCACTCAGAAATTAGCGAATGATCAGGGAAAAATAAAGTACACGTGTCTTTTTTTAAGGGTTTGGTAGAGTGTATGCACAGGGCGCAGAACCATGAAAGAGAAGCAGAGAGAACATGACTATTGCTTGTAGGAAGCGCTTTGCAAAAATGCTTTTATAAATTCTTTTAGCTATAATGCCTGTTAATGTCATATGGTAATAATCATACTATTTCACATTCTAAAACTGTAGGCATTGGATGTGTCTTCATTTTGATTTCATAGTTACTTGGTTGTTTCTTAATTGGTGTTAGATAGAAGAGAACTGAGCTTGTTTGTAGGCTGGAAGAATGAAGCCAGTAGAGAGGAAGTTTTGAAAATGGAATGACTGTCACTGTGCTGGTACTTTATTGTTATCAAAACAGTTTCCATGAGGAGAGTACTATTATCTCCATTGTATTATGAGGAAACTGGCCCAGAGAGGTTTAGGGACTTGCCCAAAATCACACACCTAGTTGAATGGGAGAATAGTCTTAACCACTTCCCAGAAAGTTAGAAAGTTGTCTCTCTAATTGCTTGGCTAAGGAAAGAGACTCTAGGATAAGATCTTTTTTTTTTTTTTTCTGCCATAACATCCTGCCTAAAATTTCACCGGGTTTTTAATTCCTCTGTTTCAGGGCTTTGCTAAACTGAAAATAATAAAAAACAAATGTGCTTAACACAATTGGGCAAGGGAGCCTTTTCGTTTTCATTTTTAAAAAAACATGAAGAGAAAGTTTAGGACGGTGAATGTTTGGGGTTTTTTGCATTTGCTATTATAAATCTTGTAAATACTTATGACTATTTGGCTTTTTTTTTTTTCCCCCTGACAAGTTTTCTTCCTCAATTTTACCTTTCCTCTCACAACAGCTGCAGGGAAGACAACATTTGTAAATATCCTTAAGCAAGTCTGTGAGGATTGGGAAGTGGTTCCTGAACCTGTTGCCAGATGGTGCAATGTTCAAAGTACTCAAGATGAATTTGAGGTATGAAAATAAAGTTTAAGTAGATAAAATAAAAACCTTTTGGTTTAGAGGAGCAATAGTATTTAATCTCTTGGCTTTTTTTCTTTTCCAATAAAACTTTCAAATCTAGCTTTAAGTCTGTGTCTTCATCTGGGCAGTAGTTATATGGATGTATATACAGTCCACTCTCCATCTATGGGTTCCACATCTGTGGATTCAACCAACCATGAATTGAAAATATTTGGAAAAAAAATAACAATACAACAATAAAAAATAATACAAATAGAAAATACTGGATCATAACTATAACATAACATTAACTTCGTATTAGGTATTATAAGCAATCTAGAGATGATTTAAAATATATTGGAGGATATGCATGGGTTATATGCAAATTCTAGACCATTTTATAAAAGAGACTTGAGCACTTGTGGATTTTGGTATCTGAGGGGGGGGTCCTGGAACCAATCTCCCACAGATGCCAAGGGATGACTGTATATATAAACATCAAGCTATGCATTTAAGATTTGTGTACTTTATTGCATCTAAGTAAAGTTTTTAAAGTTTTTCAAAAGTTAAAGTGAATAAAGAAGTTTTAAAAACTCTAATTGCAAGTTAAATTCCTTGAGTAGCTTTTAATATTTTGTTTAAAAACAAGCAAACAAGAAAAATCAAAAAAGACTACCCAGTAACTGAGTTTTATCAGTTTATCTTTTAACCCTTTTGTCTTAGAGAAAAATCACTTATTTCTCATTTTGTCTGGGTCAATTTTTTGAGGGGTGTTGCCTTAGTTCTTTGGCTCCTTGCTTGGAAAAATCGCAAGCGGGGCTGGAGCAATGATGACAGAAACTTAGCACTTCCACACCAGCAGCTTTTATTGCAGGCTTTGCAGCCTAGAAATAGAAAGTGAAAGTACATTTCCTGAGGGGAAACCCGTCTGTCTCCATGAGTGGAGAAGATGCTGGGGTCTTACCACACTTCTACTTTTATGTCTATACCTTATGATATGCTAAATGGTGGGTGAAATATTCATGAGTTTCCTGGGAAAAGGGTGGAGAGTTCTTAGAGCTAAGGGCCTTTCCCAATTTTATCTTTATAGGGTAACTTCCCAGGGTTGCCATGACGTTTGTGAACTGTCATGGTGCTGGTGGGTGTGATTTTTATTATGCTAATGTATGTTAATGAAGAAAAGGTTACCTTTGGACATGAGCTCCTGGTGAGGATAAGTCCCTAACCTCAAGTTCCTGCTGTTGTGAGTTTGGTTCTAAATGCTCCTTGGTCTCTTCATTTTTGTCCCCCTCCTCTTTTCCTGTGGTTAGGGCTGCCAGCCTGCACCTGTCCCTAACGATTTCTTCGTATTTTCATTCTTGCCAGACTTCCCTTCTGGGCATAAGTTTCAATTTCCCAGCACTTTTCTATTCTTGCAAATGAGGACGAAAGGGAATAACAAAGTTAAATTTCACTTTTTTATAGCAAAATTTTGGTTATGTGTGTAGGACAGAGTGCTAAGACTTTCATTTCTGCAGAAATGAAAGTTGAAATTGAAACAATAAAGCAGAAACCTTAATGGAAATGTATGCTAGAAACTTACTTTGTTTGATCTGAAGAGGACAGAGGGTTGAAAAAATGTCTCTTAATGTTTAGATATTGGTAGAGGAATTCTGAGAATAATAATTGAGTATTTACAATGTAAATCACATATGCAAAGAGGAATCACTAGCAAGATACTTAGTAGACTTTGAGGATACATGGTTTGAAAACCAAAAATACTTTCTCACACAGCTTCTATTTAGACCTGGGGCCCAATTCAGTAACCCTAATCTTTAGAATATCCAGGACTAAATCATAAAGGAACTTTCTTTCCATATGGACCCGATTTTATTAAGATATCGATGTTTTACATTTGGTCTTTGAAGGGGAAAGGCAGGGTTAGCTTTCAGTAGAATCTTAAAGTGAGTAAATTATTTGCTCTTTTTCAATTTTTTAATTGACATATCTTTATAGAACAGTATATGAGCCCTATGTATGTATAGTTTGAAGAACAGTTTTAAAGCCAACATCTTTGTAATCCTTAGGCAGGTCAAACAAATAGAACAGTATCATTCATTCCAGAAGTCTCCGCTTATCCTTTCCAATCACAATATCTTCTTCCCTAGGATGACAACTTGCTAGGGGTAATCAGCTGACATACTCTTGTGATAATAGTTTCGCTGCTTTCTAAAAATGATTTGACCGCACATGAACGTATCTCTAAGAAATGCGATTTAATTTTGTCTCTCAATGTTATAGAAATGGAATTATACTATTTGTATTCTTTTTCTCTTTTACTTAATAAGTTTATAAAGTTTACCCATATTGTTGCATGCAGCTATAACTTGTTCATTTTCATTGTTATATGTAGTATCTAATTTTATTTATATATCACTATTTGTCCATTTTATACCTTGAATTTTGAGTGGTTTCTAGTTTAGTTGCTCTTGTAAACAGCATTGCTCTGAACAGGAATTCTGGTGCACACATGTAAGAGTTTCTCTAGGATTAAGAAGTGAAGTTACTGGATGGCGGGGTATGCTTTTGATGCTTGTTTTCCAAAGTGGCTTACCAGTTTTCTCTCCTCACAGTGTAACTAAGCTCAAATTAGTCCATGTCTTTGCCAACATTTAGTATTGTCTGGCTCCCTAATTTTTGTCATTCTGCTGAGTGTTTATTTTCTTTTATGTTTTTTTTATTTGTATTTCCCTGATTGCTGATTAGACTGTATTCCTTTTTATATGTTTATTAGCCATTTGGATTTCTTTTGCGAAGTGCCTATTTAGGTCTTTTTGCCCATTTCCTTCTGGGTCATCTGCCTTCTTTCTCTGGAATTTTTATCTCCCAAAGTATGTATACCAGCCTCTGGCTTTTTAAAGCCTTTCACTAAAGTGCCAACTCGGCCGGGCGCGGTGGCTCACGCCTGTAATCCTAGCTCTCTGGGAGGCCGAGGTGGGCGGATTGTTTGAGCTCAGGAGTTCGAGACCAGCCTGAGCAAGAGTGAGACCCCGTCTCTACCAAAAATAGAAAGAAATTAATTGG
>CAUYSK010008851.1:0-13945 GCA_963575035.1 Avahi laniger
GGCTCAAGCGATCCTCCTGCCTCAGCCTCCCGAGTAGCTGGGACTACAGGCATGTGCCACCATGCCCGGCTAGTTTTTTCTATGTATTTTTAGTTGTCCAATTAATTTCTTTCTATTTTTAGTAGAGACGGGGTCTCGCTCTTGCTCAGGCTGGTTTCGAACTCCTGAGCTCAAACAATCCGCCCGCCTCGGCCTCCCACAGAGCTAGGATTACAGGCGTGAGCCACCGCGCCCGGCCAGGATTACTATCTTTATCACGAAAGCTCTTACAAATTATTAACAAAAGACAGGCGCCCCAATAGAAAAAAGGGCAAAGGATGTAAAGTGGTAGTTCACAAAAATAGAAAAATCTTAAATGCCCACCAAGAAAATGAAAAATTGTTCAGCATAATTAGAATTCAAAGAGATACAAATTAATAATAAGACAAATTAGTTTTTAAAATAATTACTCTCTGGGTAAAAGGCATGAGCAAATGGACATTTTCATACTGCTGGTTAGAAGTTAAACCAGTATAATCTTCTTAGAGAGTATTTTGGCAATATGTGTCATAGGCCTTTAAAAATAAGTAAAATAAATCTGTATGTGTTGATAAGGTACAGTCTCCCAAATGTGTTGACAGCGATTGCTTCTGGAAGAGAGTACTGGTGTCTGGGATAGGAAAGAGACTATTTATAAAATATCCCTTTGTACAGTGTAAATTTTATGTCATGTGAAAATATTACTGTATCAATTTAAAAAGAAAGGAAATACAAAGAACCATTAAACATCTTAAATTGAGATCACATAAATAGAACCAAACAATTTATAATGAGATGTGTAAAGGGAAAAAATATCCACCAATCAAAAATTCAGATTGGGTCAAAAAATACAACAATAATGATTTTTTTTTTTTTTTTTTGAGACAAAGTCTTGCTCTGTTGCACAGGCTAGAGTGCCGTGGCATCAACCTAGCTCACAGCAACCTCAAACTCCTGGGCTCAAGCGATCGTTCTGCCTCAGCCTCCTGGTAGCTGGGACTACAGGCATGCGCCAACATGCCCGGATAATTTTTTCTATATATTTTTAGTTGCCAGCCAATTTCTTTCTATCTTTAGTAGAGATGGGGTCTCGCTCTTGCTCAGGCTGGTCTTGAACTCCTGACCTTGAGCTATCCACCCACCTCGGCCTCCCAGAATGCTAGGAGTACAGGCATGAGCTACCGCGCTTGGCCCAATAATGATTTTTTAAAAAATTCTTCTAGGGATTTATACTAAAGGAGAGATTCTCAAAGTTTACTTTTAAGACCCCTGGGGATCCATGAGACCCTTTAAGGGGGTCTTCAAGGTTAAAATTTTTTCATAATAATACTAAGATGTTATCTGCATGTTTTACTGTGTTGGCACTTACATCGATGGTGCAGAAGCAATGGTGGGTAGCACTGGTGAGCCTTAGGACTAATCTAGGCAATGGCACTGAACTGTACTAGTAGTCATTATATTCGTCACTGCCGTGTACTCACATTTAGTGTCCTTTAAAAAAGCAGTACAAGTTATTAGTTTTATTAAATATGGACCTCTGAGGACATGTCTTTTTAGTATTCTGTATGACAGATTGGGCACATGCATAAAACACTTGTGCTGGATACTAAAGAAGTATAGTGATTATCTGGAGAAAAAGCACCTGTTCAATTGTTTGAGTCACATGTGGAACTAGTCACTCTTTCTCATAAACACTCTTTTTACTTAAAAGAATGATTGACAGACACGCTATGGATATTCTAATTTCAATAATGAGCATACATTTTTGTTGTAAATAAAAGGTGAATGTGACAGTTCAAGAAAAACAATTGATAATATTTGTTACTAATAATAAAATTTGAACTACAAGGCAAATCAGAATTTTGAAAAATTTATAACTGCCACCATGAATTTGAAAGCTTCCCATTTAAAGAGTTTCCTGATGAAATGGTGGTAATATTAATGAATGTGATTTTTAAAAATATTATAGATTAAAATTTGTCAATGTTTGGAAGATCTGCATAACTCAGTGAACCAGTATTTTTCAAATGACTAATGCATGAGATTATAAAATCATGCATGAGTAAATGATCCATTCAGGGTTCAAGTTAGAACACTGAGTTTCCATGTAAATTAATTGAAAAATTGACCTTTCTTGCTTTCCTACATTCCAACTAACCTTTAAAAATCTTGGCTGGGCGCTGTGGCTCACGCCTGTAATCCTAGCACTCTGGGAGGCCGAGGCAGGAGGATCGCTCAAGGTCAAGAGTTCAAGACCAGCCTGAACAAGAGCCGAGACCCTGTCTCTACTAAAAAATAGAAAGAAATGATCTGGACAACTAAAAAATATATATATAGAAAAAATTATCTGGGCATGATGGCGAATGCCTGTAGTTCCAGCTACCTGGGAGGCTGAGGCAGGAGGATCCCTTGAGCCCAGGAGTTTGAGGTTGCTGTGAGCTAGGCTGATGCCACGGCACTCTAGCCCGGGCAACAGAGCCAGACTCTGTCTCAAAAAAAAAAAAAAAATCTATCACTTGCTAAGTTTTGATATAGTATGAAATAATTGAATTATGTGGAAAATCTGTTAAAATATTCTTTTCTTTTCTAACTATGTCTATGTGAGGCCAGATTTTCTTTATATACTTCATTTTTGTTTACTTATCTTTTTAGAGAGACAGAGTCTCAGTCTTGTCACCCAGCTGGAGTACAGTGGCCAGATCATAGTTCACTGTAACCTCAAATTCCTGGCTCAAATGATCTTCCCACCTCAGCCTTCCAAGTAGTTAGGACTACGGTGCACACCACCACCACGCCCAGATGAATTTTTAATTTTTTATAGAGATGGGGTCTTGCTATGTTGCTTAGGCTGGTCTTGAACTTCTGGCCTCAAGCAATTCTCCCACCTTGGCCTCCCAAAGTGTTGAGATTAGAGGTGTGAGACACTGTATCCAGCCTTCTAAATATTTAATGCTATGTATTTCCCTTTAAGGACTGTTTTATTAATATCCCACAATTTTTGATACATTTTCATTTCACAATATTTTCTGCTTTCCCCTGTGATTAGTTTTTGGTTTTAACTCACGAAGTTATTTAGAAATGTGTTGATAATTTCCAAATATTTGGAGATTTTCCAGATATCTTTCCGTTATTCATTTCTAACTTAATTTCATTTTGGGCAAAAAATGTACTTCGTATGGTATTAATCCTTTAAATTTATTTAAATTTGTTTTATGGCCCTGAATAGATGTGTCTTGGTAAATGTTTCCTGTGCAGTTGGCAAGAATATATATTCTGTTGGGCCAGGCACGGTAGTTCACACCTGTAATTTCAGCACTTTGTGAGGCTGAAGCAGGAGGATCTCTGGAACCCAGGAGTTTGAGACCAGCCTGGGCTACATAGCGAGATCCTATCTCTACAAAAAATAGAAAAATTAGCTGATTGTGGTGGCAGGTACCTATGATCCTGGCTCCTCAGGAGGCTGAGACAGGATAATCACTTACGCCAGGAAATTTGAGGTTGCAATAAGGTATGATCAGGCTACTGTGTTCCAGCCCAGGTGACAGAGCAAGACCTTATCTCTAAAAAAAGTAAATTCTGTTGATGTTAGGCAAGAGTGTTCTGTAGATGTCAACAGTTAGGTCAAGTAAATTGACAGTATTTTTCTAGTCCTTTGTATCCTTACTGATTTTTTGGTATATATAATCTATCAGTTGAGTTTACTTATTGAGATTGGTTATTAAAATTAACAATTATATTAATAATTGAATATTTCACCTTGCAGTTTCATAAGTTTTTACTTCATTTTATTAAAAGCTCTTTTATTAGGAGCATACACATTTAGGATTGTTATGTCTTGATGTATTGACCTTTGATCATTATGAAATGCTCCTTTTTATCCCTGGTAGTAGTCCTTTCTTTAAATTCTACTTTGATATTAAAATTGCCGCTTAAAAAAACATGGTATATTTTATATCAAGGTATATTTTATATATCATAAAATTCACCTGTTTTAAGTGTACAGTTCAAAGATTTTTAGTAACTTTCCTGAGTGGTGCAGTTATTACCCATAAATCAGTTTTAGAATCTTTTCATTCTACCATAGAATCCCTCATGCCCATTTACAGTTGATCCTCATTCCCACCCCAGCCCAGCGAACCGTTAGTCTACTTTCTGTCTCTATAAATTTGCCCTTTCTGGACATTTCATACAAATAGGATCATACAGTATGTGATCTCTTATACCTGTCTTCTTTCCTTAGCATGTTTTTGAGGTTCATCCATGAAGTAGCCTGTATCAGTAGTTCTTTCATTTTTATTGATGAATAGTATTGTATGAATATATTACATTTTGCCTATCCGTTTACCAGTTGGTGGACATTTCCAGTTTTGGGCTATGTTGAGTAATATTGCTGTGAACATTGTCCTTCGAATCTTTGTGTGGATATATGTTTTTGTTTTTTTTGGATAAAAGTCTAGGAATGGAATTGCTGGGTTATGTGGTGGTTTTACACTTTTTGAAAATATGCCAAACTATTTTCCATAATGGCTGCACCATTTTACATTCCCGCCAGCAATGTATTAGTGTTCCAGTTTCTTGACATCCTCAACATTTGCTATTCTGTCTTATTTATTATACTCATTCTAGTTGGTGTGAAATAATATCTCTTTGTGGTTTTGATATATTTCCCTAATGATTAATGATGTTGAGCATGTTTTCATGTGCTTATTAGCTATTTTTCTACCTTCTTTGGTGAACTTTGTTTTTATATCTTTTACCCAATTTTTTTTGTTGTATCATTTGTCTTCTTATTGGTTTATAGAAGTTCTTTGTAAATTCTGGACACAAATCTTTTATTGGGTATGTGTTTTACAAATGCTTTCTTTTAGTCTGGTGCTCTTCTTATCATTTTCTTAATCATGTTTTTGTATTATAAAAAGTTTTTAATTTTGATGAGGTGGCATTATCAGTGTTTCTTTTATAGATTGTGATTTTGGTGTTGTCTAAGAAATCTTTGCCTAATCCAAAGTCTAAAAGTTTTTCTCCTATATCTCCTTGTAAAAGTTTTATTGTTTTAGCTCTTACATTTAAGTTCATGATCCATTTATGAGTTAATTTCTGGGTATGATGTGAGGTGTGCATCTGAGTTCATGTTTTTGCACGTGTATATTCAGTTGTCCAACAAAATTTTCTTTTCAAAGAATTGTCTTGGCAGTTTTATTTTGCTTCAGTTTGGTTAAGCTTCCCCTTCTCTGTGCCGTGGCCTATAAGCTGTCTAGGCAGTGAGTTAGAGCACTCAAAACTTCCCCCATCTGTTTGCTTTTTTCAAGTATCACTGTCTTGCATTGCCTTTTGCTCAATATCTGAAAACCATTGTTTCATTATGTTTTGTCTCATTTCCTAGTTGATTAAGGCAGGAGAGTAAATCTGGTTCCTATTATTTCATTATGTCCGGAAGCACAGGTGTTATCCCATTTCAACTTTTGAAAAATGTATTTCTTTTTTTACCTGTTAATTCCTAGATTTCTTAAAAATAAAAACCTATTTTTTATAACTTGGAAAGATACAAATTAATTTTAATTTAAAAAGAAGCAAAAGCAATAGCATCCCGGACATAAATATCTGCAGCATAGTATCAGTGTTCTTGTAATTCATAGGCATGAAATTATAAGTCTGATTTAGAAAATGTAATTTTTGAAAATTACTGTAATTTTAAATATGTAAATTCTATTTAGTTATCTTTTTTTAAGAATGTAAAATATGCGGTTTTTGGAATTCAGGAGATTATGGAAAAATGTGACGGACTCTCTAAGGGAATCTGAAATTGATAAGGCCACAGAGCATAAACGTACCCTGGAAGAACGCCAGAGGACTGAAGAAAGACATCGTACTGAAACAGGCACACCCTGGAAAACCAAATATTTTATTAAAGAGGTATGTTATCCATGTGTTCAGCCTAAAACTCATCATCTACTTAATGAGAACTTCGGCTTACTAGGCTTTGTTTAATTGCTATCACTTATATATCTTTATTTTTAAAAGTAGTCCAGGTTAACCATGAACTTTCTCATGCACTTTTCACAGTTTGTCAAAGTACAATGGTTTACCAGCAGTTTACATGAAATATATTTGGGGATTTAAATTGGCCACAAATGAAAATGCTAATATAATCTTTTATGACAATAATAGAAAATGCAATTTACCATCGCCTTTTGTACCACATCTGAAACTCTGTGTTCACTTACAGGGATCACATTTTAAGGGAGACGTGAAAAACTTAATAGGTTGTACAGAGAGGATAGTGAAGTGGCTAGAAGTTGTGATGTTTATCTTGAAAAACAGAAAATTGAGGCCATTTATTATAAGTTTCTTAAAAAATTTGTAGGCTTATCACATAGAAATTTTCTATCTGTTCAAACAGCTGACTTAGAGATAGGCCTAAGCTACAGGAAGTATATTTTGGGATTAACATAAAAAGGAACTGTATAACAATCAAAAACATTATTTAATAAGTACATCTTATATAGTTCCCATCAGTGTGTGTGTGTGTGTGTGTGTGTGAGAGAGAGAAAGACCATGATGTATGTAGAATAGTTTGATGCACCAATTTTTGTAGTTAGACTAAATGACTTCTGAAGTTTTTTCTAAATTTAAAGATTTAAAAAAAATTTTTTGTAGTTTATTATTTTCTGGTAGAACTCACAGTAGATCCAGAGCTGATATTAAGAAAAATTTTCTTATCTATAGCCAAGTCTAAGGAAACCCATTGAATTTTAATGTCAGTCCATCAGGAAGGAATCTGAAAAAAGTAATCTGATTGTGATTTTTGCGTATTTATTGCCTTAAGAATCCATAGTTTAGGCCAGGTGCGATGGCTCATGCCTGTAATCTTAGCACTCTGGGAGGCGGAGGGGGGAGGACCGTGTGAGGCCAGCCTGAGCAAGAGCAAGACCTCATCTCTATGAAAAATAGAAAAATTATCTGGGCATTGTGGCTCACCTGTAGTCCTAGCTACTTGGTAGGCTGAGGCAGGAAGATTGTTTGAACCCAGAAGTTTGAGGTTATAGTGAGCTGTGATGACACCAGTGGGTGGGGCAACAGAGCAATACCCTGCCTCAAAAAAAAAAAAAAAGAATCCATAGTAATCTTTGGGTATCTAATATGAATTCCAACTGTTTTAATGGAAAAGAATAACAAAAGGAAAGTATTTTACATCTCTATACTTTTATATGAAAAAATTAACATTTATAATTACTGTTCAGAATCATATTCTGACAACCTTGGACTTTTTTTTTTCCCCAAGCTCATTTAGAAAGCAGATGTACCAGGAGCAGATTCTAGAGAGGAGAGTTTCTAAACGAGGATCTCTATATATCATTTAAAATGACCTCAAGCGGCTGAGCGCAGGGAGCTATATTTGTAAAAGATGTAATTGATGGGATTTTACAGGATAGGTACCCTGATTCTTGTTACTGACATGACATGTAAACTTTCTACTTCTCATTTATTCTTTTTTTTTTTTTTTTTTTTTGAGACAGAGTCTCACTTTGTTGCCCTGGCTAGAGTGAGTGCTGTGGCGTCAGCCTAGCTCACAGCAACCTCTAACTCCTGGGCTCAAGCAATCCTCCTGCCTCAGCCTCCCGAGTAGCTGGGACTTCAGACATGCGCCACCATGCCCGGCTAATTTTTTCTATATATATATTTAGTTGTCCAGATCATTTCTTTCTATTTTTTTTTTGGTAGAGACGGGGTCTCACTCTTGTTCAGGCTGGTCTCAAACTCTTGACCTTGAGCAATCCACCCGCCTTGGCCTCCCAGAGTGCTAGGATTACAGGCATGAGCCACCGCGCCCGGCCCTCATTTATTCTTTATATGATCGACACTAAGAACCTACCTCTTAATTTTTTTATCACACTTTGTGATGTTAGACAGACCGATGAAGAAAGTGGTAGCATGATGTGGTGATTGGCCGATAAAATAGTGAATTTATTTCGATCTAAATGGTCTTAAGTAACTGCCTGATGGAACAATAAATTGGAGATGCACACCCAGATTTGGGCCCATTTGGGTGATAAGATGTACGCAGAGTTTCCTGCATGGTGTGCTGTGGCACAGTAGTTTGAGTTGTGTCATGATATAAATTCCCTAAGGCTATGGGGCCAGCCAGGTTGTGTCCTGTGTGTGGCTGGACCATGATGTATGCTGTCACACATGAGAAGCACTGCGGGGTGCAAGTGAGGCTAATAAGGGTGGCAGCCAAGTTCATAATAAATTTGGAGGTACTGTCATTCTGTATGGCTCTTTGCTAAAAAGAATCATATTATTGAAAAGTCAATTTTGTCTCGCCTACTTGTCCTAAACAGAGTGCTGGGCACAAAATAAAAACAAGAGCTCATTTGTTTGGTACTTTCATTATTGCCCTCAGATTATAGACCAGTTAGGAGTTGTCATTAGTTAGATGGAGAAATAAAGAATAGAGTCACTTTTAGTGTAAAAAAAGGGATGTAAAGTAACCTGAGAAAGTATAAATGAACTAACTGAAAGTGTTCCTAGTATTGTTTAATCACACCCTCCTCCTTTTCCTAACCATTTGTCACTAACACTTAAATTATATACATCTTCCATTTCCTCCTGTTTGTTATTATACATATCCATTAGGATCTGTTGGTTATATCCTCTTAAGTGAATGTTTAAACTTTCTTGTAATATATACAAGCAGGGTGGCTTTTATGGTACAGTGGACCACATTGGAGTCAGATGTGCTAGGTTTGAGCCCCAGCTCTTACCTTGGATAGTTTATTTACCACTTCTAACCTAAGCTTCCTCATCTGTAGATGGCACAGCTTAACTTCTAAATCTAGTATTCTATAATGTAGTTAGCTGGCATGTTTTACAAAAAACAGTTTAAATGTTGAGAATTATTGACCAGGTGATTTAATATGAACAATCTGGTGGTTGCTATTGTTAAAGAGAAATTATTCTTTTATTATTATTATTATTTTATTATAGAGAGAGCAAGGCTCAATTTCCTATTTTTTTTTTCTTTTTTGAAAGACAGAGTCTCATTCTGTCACCATGGGTAGAGTACCGTGGCATCATCGTAGCTCACAGCAACCTCAAACTCCTGGGCTGAAGCAATCCTACTGCCTCAGCCTCCCGAGTAGCTGGGACTACAGGCATGTGCCACCATGCTCGGCTAATTTTTTCTATATATTTTTAGTTGTCCAGCTAATTTCTTCCTATTTTTAGTAGACGCAGGGTCTTGCTCTTGCTCAGGCTGATCTCGAACTCCTCAAGCAATCCTCCTGCCTGTGCTTCCCATAGTGCTAGGGATTATAGGAGTACGCCACCATGCCTGACCAAGAAATTATTCTTATGTGAAGGAAGACTTTATTCAAGAGTGTTGCAGTAGGGGAGAGAGATTGAACTCATTCTGAATACAGTGGAAACAAGTGGGGATTTATAGCTAATGGGCAAGCCGAGGAAGTGGATGAAAAATTACTAAGAGGAACTTGGTTAGTTATTAAGGGTTGGAGGAGAGGAGCTTATTTGGATATCAAAGTTGTAGGATTCTCAATAAACTGGCTGGTCAGGATTCTTTGCTAAAATTCGACTCAGCAGGCCAAGGGCAAAGCCTGCTCAAGAAGACAGTTCAGAGGAGCCTGACAGTCTGGTCAAGGAAAAAGTCCTTGTCACAGTGAGTCAAATAATTGCTGGCTTCAAATCACTTTTGGAACAAGGTAGAATAAATATATTTTTTTAATTTTTTAAGTATACATAAATTGAAAGAGATGGGAGACTTAAGGACAGAGGCTCAAATCTGACTAACTTTGCCTAGTCCCATAAACACTGAACTCCAGTCTTTGCTCCCCTGACCTTAACTGCCAAGTTCCCACCCCAGGATGCTGCTTTATACATTTGCCACGGTTCTTTTTTTCCTTACTGTGCTCTTTTCCTGTCTTTGGTTTGCTCTTTGACTTTTGCTTTGTCTCCTTGCAGTATCCTATTTATAGGAACTGGGAGGAACTAATGGTGGTAAAGTCTGAAAAGAACCAAAAAACAGCGTCTAGATACTCGAGACACCAGGAGAGATAGGGAGAACAGCTAGTACCTTTATGACCATTTCTTTGTGATTCACCTGCTGCCCGTAACTCTGTGAGCAAGGCTCAGTCTGTAGCATCTTGGCAAAATTGGGCAGAATTGCTACAAATGACTTCTGCAAAATAAAACGTTCATGAGTCACAAACCAGGTCTCCCCATACCAGACCTTCTCACCTAATCCTAGCTAAACCACAGGCATTGTTGATGTCTTAAGCACAGAGATTTTATTCCTGCACAAAAATTCTCCTTTTGAAGTGTGAAAGTAGAATTCCATTTCAGTGAAGGTGTTGTTTCTGCTTTTGGTTACTGATTTTGAAAATATTAGAGGAATAGTTCTTTAATTTATTTTTCTATTTGTTTCAGGGAGATGGCTGGATTTATCACAAACCCCTTTGGAAAATAATTCCAACAGCACAACCAGCAGAGTGACATGTGCTATTTAGGACTCAACCAAATGAGATTCTTCTGTTTTACCCTGAATCCTCCCCTAGTGGAGTTATTGCACTGAGTGACCTGCTTCCTGATTGTGCAGACTGAAACTAGCTAAACATGAATGTACCTACTAGGGCACCATGATATTGCAACAAGACCAAAGTGTTAAAGAAACACGATGGACCTCTCACCAACCTGTTCATGTGATGTGAGCAATACCATCTTAAAATCTTTTATCTGAATTATTAGATGATTAATCTTTTATCTAGTTCTTGCTCCTAAAGCTAAGTTTGAGTCCCCTATTTTTGCACAGGGGCAGCAGATATACACAACAGTGAGAACTCAGTGACTTTGATTTCTTTATAGTGAAAAGTGAAGTCTTTGTTTCAGTTTGTGTTTTGCTTTCCGTCCATAACTGAAGTATTCACTACACTTACAAACCAACCAAGAGAAAGAGGAAGATGACCCAGAAGTGGATTCAGCCATTGTGCCTGAAATCAGTGTTAAAAAAAAAAAAAATCAACCAGGTTGTGGTAACAAGGCATTCTATTTCTTCAAAGACTGTGCCTGTGTCTGAGGAACTTATCCATTATCCACCTCTGTTGGAACTCTCTTTTAAAAAGTATATTTATAAATTGATTAGAATTATAACCATGGAGAATTTTTTCTTCTGAGCATTTTAATATACTTGAAAACAACATTGACTTGAAAAATTTCAGAACATTTTTCAATACCTAGTTTTATTAAATATTACGCTTGAGAGACAATTTTTTAAAATGTATTCATGTCAATATGATGAGATTTTGGCCTTTCTCAAGAACTAAGGCATTACAGAAAATAGCAAATACTAAAAAATAAAACTGTTACTTTTTTCCTTATGTTTTTTCACCTCTAGGTTAAATCCAGTATTATGTGTTATCCCTCTGGATAAGTATGCTTTATCTTACCTCTGTTCATTCAAAAATTAAAACAAATGACTATTCATATTTGTCAGTAATTGAGAAGTTATATCTGTAACTGAGTGCATGTAAGGTATGGTTTTATTTTCTTTTCAAGGAAACTTAAATGCTAAAGAAAGAGTATGAAATAAAAAGATATCAGGAAGTTGTATTCAGGTACAAATGTTTTTTTAAATAAATATTTTTTTGAGGTTGAAGAATTGCTGGCAATTAAAAGAATAGTGCTAATTATGGCTTTCATCATTCATTCAAGTATTTATTGAGCACCTACTTACGGTGCTCAACACTTGTTACTGCAAGCTACCTTAATTTTCCAAGAGTGGTGCCTTACTCTATTTCTCCCAATATGGTCTTCCAATCAGTGTGTGTAACATATACCTGTTATTCATCAGCCATTGTAGATGGCTGTGTCTGTTGCATCATCATAAGAAGTTTCAAGCTTTGTGCTCTGATAAATTGTGTTCTGTTAGAGAGGTTAATAGGATGAAAACAGCAAAACAATAATTTTTTTCAACAAATTGTAAATTATAAGAAAAAGAGTTGGTTTGTGTACAACCATTTTAATGATTCCCTTGTTCATTTTTGCTGTGAAATGCACTGAAAAATCTCAAAATGAGTTATAGTTCATGTGTTGGGAAAATTAAAAAATAATAAAACTAAAGAACAATGATGCCTTTGTCTGTTTCGTGAATGGAGAGAAATGGAAAGTTTATAATCAGAGTTATAGCGCTGTTCATCTAGGAGGGACATTGATTTTTCTTTTTAAATCCTTATCTTCAGGAAATCTTCAGCTCACAGTAAATTTAATGAGAGTTTTAAAAAATAAAAATGTTTAACTTTTAATTATACTGGAGCAAGAATGTACAATGAAACCAAGGATTTTTGTTTTGTTTGAACCATTTGAGTGCCCATGTATTTCTTTTGACTATTGAGGATTATTGAAATAGAGCTGGGCATGGTGGCTCGTTCCTGTAATCCCAGCTCTTTGGGAGGCCAAGGCAGAACCATTGCTTGAGGCCAGGAGTTTAAGACCAGCCTGGGCAACATAGGGAGAGCCTATCTCTACAAAAAATAGAAAAATTAGCTAGGCATGGTGGTGCACACCTGTAGTCCCAGCTATTCAGGAGGCTAGGTGGGAGGGTTTTTTAAGCCTAGGAGTTAGAGGCTACAGTGAGCTATGATTGTGCCACTGCACCCCAGCCTGGGTGACAGAGTGAGACCCTATCTCAGTGAGACCCTGTCACCCTGCCATTGTACTCTAGCCAGGGTGACAGCGCGAGACTCTGTTGAAAGAAAGAAAGAAAGAGAGAGAGAGAGGAAGGGAGGGAGGGAGGAAAAGGAAAGAAGGAAGGAAGGAAAGAAAAGAAAAAAAATAAAATAAAAATGTCAGGGGACCACCTCTCCTCCCACTCCAGAAAGAAAGAAAGGGAAGAAAGAAAGAGAGAGAGAAAGAAAAAGAAAGAAAAAAACAATGTCAAGGCACCGTCTCCCCTCCCACTTCAGGCTTTTTACATAACCACCAGTTCCTGTCTCTATAAAAAGAATGTATTAGCTTACAGGCAGCCTCAAGAGTAGGGCATATTGTCTAGTAAATACAAATAATTTTCTAGAAAATTAGAAGGATTACTTCATTTTTGAGATAATTATCCTTGGCTATAGGATCAATAATAAGGATTATGACAGTCTGACATTGGACAGGCAGTTGCTGGGCAGATGTCCTCGAAGAAGTATTTTTTGTGTAAGGTTGTGATGGCCTTACAAGGTTTGGGTAAGACTGCAGTTTTTCCAGCGTCTTTTGTGATATTTTTGTTATCAGGCATTATGCATGAGAACTTTCTTCTTCATAGTCTTCCCCAGCTCTATTTGTCAGTAGTTTTTTTTTTTTTTTTTAAACACAGTGACTCCATTTTGGTTCTGGCAATTTTCACATGTAGAAGGATAGTCACTGCAGAGTGTTTGTAAAACTAAAGCCTGTAATTAAATTATAACTGTGCAGGATTACAGGATTAAATAAATTAATTTTTTATAATAGAACTCTATGTAGCCATTAAGCAGATTCTGTAGGAATATATTTTTTTCACATAGGTGTTCTTGATGTATTAAATAAATTATAAAATAGCATAATAGGATAATCACATTTTATATGTACATATGAAATATATATCTATAATATTTGAAGGGATATATGATAAATGTTAACAGTGCTTATCTTTGTGTTGTAAGTGTATGAATGGCTTTTTTTTTTTTTTTTTTGAGACAGTTTCAATCTCTTGCCTGGGGCGAGTGCCGTGGCATCAGCCTAGCTCACAGCAACCACAAAATCCTGGGCTCAAGCGATCCTACTGCCTCAGCCTCCCAAGTAGCTGGGACTACAGGCATGTGCCACCATGCCCGGCTAATTTTTGCTATATGTATTTTTAGCTGTCCAATTAATTTCTTTCTATTTTTGGTAGAGA